>AWWV01015495.1:0-23815 GCA_001974805.1 Corchorus capsularis | reverse complement strand
CGGCAAGGCCCCTCCAAGTCTCTATGACGATCCACCCCTGTCGGGGAGCTCAAAGAAAAAATGAGCCTATTGGTGATAGCGGTGGCAACATGGGATCAGGTGCAATTGAGAAGTCAAAGAGAGCTAAGGTACCCGAACCTCAACGATATGAGGGGGTAAGAGATGTTACAGAGTTGGAGAACTTCTTATTCGACATTGAACAATATTTCAGAGCCATGCACACCGAGTCAGAGGATGATAAGGTGAGCTTTGCGGCTATGTATCTTTCCGGTCATGCTAAGTTGTGGTGGCGTTCCAAATTCGTTGAAAGGGAGTGTCCTATTAAGACATGGAGTAAGCTCAATCAGGAGCTCAAAAATCAATTTTACCCCGAAAATGTAGAATATATGGCCCGAAAGAAGTTTCGTGAGTTAGAGCAAACAGGGTCGGTGCGGGAATATGTGAAGACATTTTCCGCATTGGTGCTTGATATAAGGGATATGTCAAAGAAGGACAAGATGCTCTATTTCCTTGAGGGCCTCAAGCCTTTGGTCGGGACGGAATTGATAAGACAGAAAGTACAAGACATCGCTACGGTCATGGCAGCGACCGAACGCCTAAATGACTATAATGAGAGCTCTTCAAAGTGTAAGAGTCCACAATCAAGCAATGATGAAAATAGCTCTTTCAATGGGGGAAAGCCCGCAAAGATGGGTAAGAGCTCAAGTGGGGGAGCGGACAATCGGCAGAATAATAGAGACTCGACTCTAGAGTGCTTCCACTTTTAAAGCAAAACAACTGTTGGCTTGCTTCTTGTGCAACGGACCGCATAAAGTTAAAGAGTGCCCTGCAAGTATCAAAGCAAAAGATCCCAGATGTTCATCAGGTAGAAAAGGAAACAGAGGGCGAATTGGCTAGAGTTGGGCCATTGTGATTGCTCACTGCACTACATTCCCAATTGAACCAGTTGAAGAAAGAGCCAAATAGGGGACTCATGTATGTGGACATGGTGTTAAACGGGAAGGTGACGAAAGCTATGGTAGACACGGGCGCCACTGACACCTTTATCACCCTAAAAGAGGCAAAGCGGTGTGGTTTTAAGGTCGACAACGAGTGTGGGCAAATGAAAGCGGTAAACTTGCCTGCCTCGACCATTTGTGGAAGTGCTAAGCGGGTGATGACCAAATTTAGGCCTTTGGGAAGGAGGCGTGGACCTCACGGTTTCCTAAATGGATGATTTTGATGTTATCTTAGGCTTGGACTTCATGACAGTGGTTAACGCCACTTCAGTTCCGTCTGCTAGTTGCCTATTATGTTTGGGCGATCGTCCATGTGTGGTGCCAGCCACCATCCTCCCAAGGAGCAGGAAAAAGATCATATCCGCACTACAATTCAAAAAAGGGATAAAACTGGGAGAACCATCATACATAGTCATGTCGGTGTGCAAAAGAAGATGGCTCATCTGAGGGAGTTCTCAGTGGGGTGGAAGTAGTGCTCAAAGAGTATAAAGACATGATGCCAGATTAGCTGCCCAAGATGTTGCCTCCAAGGAGAGAGGTAGATCATGAGATTGAACTACTCCCAGGGGTAAAGCCACCAGCAAAGTGCCCTTACCGAATGGCTCCTCCAGAATTAGCCGAATTGAGGAAGCATGTTAGATGATATTTTACAAGCAGGGTTCATTAGACCATCTGAGACACCATTTGGAGCCCTAGTTTTGTTCCAGAAGAAATAATATGGGAGCTAGCGATTATGTGTGGAATATCGAGCGCTCAACAAGGTGACTGTGCGGAACAAGTATCCAATCCCTTTTATTTCCGACCTCTTTGATCAGTTGAGCCGTGCTATGTACTTCTCCAAGTTGGATTTGAGATCAGGGTATCATCAAGTCAGAATTACCGAGGGAGATGAACCAAAGACCACTTGTGTTACACGGTATGTGGCATTTTAATTTCTTGTAATGCCTTTTTTTTTAACTAATGCTCCTGCTACCTTTTGTATTCTAATGAACCAGGTATTCCACGACTTCCTTGACAAGTTCGTGGTGATCTATTTGGATGATATTGTGGTGTACAGTTCCACCTTAGAGGAGCATCATGAGCATCTAAGAATGGTGTTTGAGCGACTACGGGCTAACCAACTCTATGTGAAAAGGGAGAAATGTGCATTTGCCCAGACTCGGATTAATTTTCTTGGCCATATAGTTGAGCAAGGCCACCTCAGAATAGACATGAAGAAAGTAAAGGCAATCGAGGAGTAGCCAACTCCCAAGAATATCAGTGAGTTGCGTTCTTTCTTGGGGCTTGCTAACTACTATCAAGGATTTGCCAACTCTGAGCCCAAGCCCCAACTTTATCAACTCCTAAGCCCCGTCTAAATTAGTTTTTTTTTTCACCCTGTTTTGCTTTCACATTTTGTGTAACGAACAGTTCAGTTGCTAGTTGTCCAGAAACTACGTAGGAGGTTTTTTTTTATATTTGGAAATAAGATGATGGGAAGATATATAAAAACACAAACAGAGTTTCATACATATTACATCATTAGACTTAAGATAAGTAAATAAAACTAACATACTTGACAGATATCCTCCTTTCCAATCTTCTACCCGAAACATCAAGGGATAAAAGAGGGTCATCAGAAGCCAGAATTGGAGGATATGAACAAAAAGATTTAGTAGTAACAACATAACTAGCAAGTCTATCCAACTATAGTGTTTGCTTCTCGATAAACAAAACATAAACTGGAAACAACAAAAGATGAAGCCAAACTAAGGATGTCATTCTTGAGAGCCTGCAGATGAGTTGGAGCCCATTCTTCCCCTGTTTTGAAACAACAAAGTAGCAGCAAAGGAATCAATTTCAATCTGGAGATGAGAAATATGTGCATCCTTTGCCATTTTCATTCCAATCTTAATAGCTTGTAATTTTGCAATCATATTAGTAGTAATTCCAAGATAAGTCGAAAATGTTGTAACCATATTTCCATAAGAATCTCAGATGATTCCCCCACATCCCGCAATACCAGGATTAGCATGAGAAGAGCCATCACAGTTAAGTTTAAAGAAATTCAAAGGAAGTGGTTTCCATGAAATCCAAACAGATTTGTTCTTGTTACTATCAGAACATAAAGGTTTGTCAACATAAAAATGAAGTAAGTTGAACAAAATCTTTTGATAAAGTTCATTTTTGAAACCACAACATGATTAAAAAGGGAATCATTTCTGAAAAAACCAAAGAAGCCATAGGATCATACTGAGCCAACTATCTTGAAGGATCCACTTAACTCCTAGAGGAAAATAAGAATCAGATTGATGTATAGATCTAAGAATTAAGGTAAAATGAGTGTGATTGGGTTCCCATCTATGACTTAAACATTTCCTATGCATATAATAGTAGGGCACCAGTTAATAATATGTGAAACATCTTCAAGTTGTTGACAGAAATGACAATTAGCAGAAGGAATAATAGTTCTATTGCTAAGAAGAGTAGTAGTAGGTAATCTATCATGAGCTAACAACCATGAGAAAAACTTCACCTTTGGTAAAGTTTTTTGTTTCCAGATATATTTCCATGGAAGGGGAGGGTGGATAATATGAGAAGCTTTATAAATCAAGGATTTATAAAAAGAGGCAGTGGTGAACTTTCCATTCTTATCTAAACTACAGCATGGTCTATCATCAGAAGTTAATCGAGAAGGAATATGAATACCATCTATTCAACGACAATGGGAGGGAGAATTCTAAGCACAGGTGTAAGATCCCAGCAGTTATTATTCCTATTAATAAGATCATTAACAGAAAGATTGTTCAGATTAATAGGAATATGAGTATTTATAAGATCAACTATCTTGTTATTACCCATCCAAGTATCATACCATAAATTAATGTAGTTCGTGCTGCTAAGATCTTTCCTAATATTTAGAGAAATAAGAGGAATACATTTAAGTAATCCAGACCATATAGCAGAACATCCTGCTTTCATATGAGCATTAAGGATGTTAGTATCATGATAATATTTATCTTTTAGAACACAAGTTAAAATACTCATAGGATTGGAGAGAAGCCGCCAAATATGTTTTGCTAGAAGGGCTTGGTTAAAAAGAGAAAGAGAATGAATGCCTAATCCTCCAAGTTCAAATGGAGAACAAACAAGCTTCCAGCTAACATAAGGAGTTCTATTACCCTCAATAGAATGGTTCCAGAGAAATTTTCGAAGGAGGATATTAAGTTTTCTAGTGAAAGAGGTTGGTAACATGAAAACTGACATGGTATAGATAAGGATTGCAGATAAAACAACTTTAATTAAAATGAATCTACCAGCATATGATAAATATTTGTTATACCAAGTCTGTAGGAAAGAGTTGATTCTGGAGAAAAGGAATTGAAAGTTTGAGTTCAAAGTTCTCCCAAAGAAAACAGGCAGGCCAAGGTATTTGTCTAAAGAAGTGGTAACAGGCATATCAAAGAAGATAGTAACTTGAGATTTAATATGGTCACTAGTGTTTGGAAAAAAAATGAAAGAACATTTTTCTGATTGTATGGTTTGACCTGAGGCTGAATAGAATTGAAGAAGGGAAGCTTTAAGGGTAGTTGGGCTGATAGGATCAATTCTTGAAAAAATATAAGTCATCAGCATAGTTCAAACAAGGGATCAAAGGACCATCATTCGAAGCTTTAAGTGCATGGAGTTCATTGTTGATCATTCTTTTCATAAGCAATTTATTTCAAAAATCAGAACACAGTATGAAAAGAAAAGGGGATAAAGGATCACTCTGTCTTAAACCTCTGGAAGGTATAATTTTCTTTGTTAATTCATTATTGATAAGAACTATAAAAGAAGCAAATAGGACAAAATATGACCATTGCCAAGTAACCCACCAATATATACATCTATATATATATATATATATATATATATGAATTTAAACCATTGCCAATTAACCAATTAGATTAAATCACCAACAACAAAAAACCAAAATGAGCTTGGTAGATCAGATTCTGAGCACCCTCTGAAACAATACTACTAAACACAACCAAAGCATCAATATCAAAGACATTTATGTGATCATTATGGATTATATGATTAGCCAAATAAATGCTCCAGCCAAAGAAAAATGGAAAAATCATTTAAATAATAGGCAGAAGCAATGAGAAACACCAAGACCACTTCCGTAGAAACAACCACTATTCATAATAAAATAAATATATACTGAGAGAATACAGATTGGACTAACCCAAGTAATAAGCAGAGGCGATGAGAAAAGCAGACCTGCACATGAAAAACTAACTATAGTAATCAATCATTCCCATACTAAATCTCTGTTAATTAATTAATTAATTATGCAGTAAAAATTTGGAGAAGTAGTAAAGTTTATTAACAAAGTACTCAAAAACCAGAAAGAGAGAAATCTTACCTGGAAAAATTGATTGACAAAAACATGTTGTCCTCTATAAGAGAAGCTAAATACCAAATTAACTTAAAATTAAGAAATTCAAAACAGTTAGAGCTAGTAATTTTTTTCATAGAAAAAAAAAAGATATGGGGAAAAACTGACCTTCAGCTGAAATCTTACTTTCTTCTTCCTCCCTTTCCACGTTTCTCCTTACTTCTACCCCTCTTGGTTTGCAACAGTCCCCAGGCCTCTTCAAAAGAAAGAAAAGGTCAAACATCGGCTTAATGGGCAAAAAGGCCCCTGAATTTACACCGAACCGTCAAATAAGCCCCTGAACTATTAGTTCGGCCAAATAAGCCCCTGAACTCTTAAAAAAGGCCAAATAAGCCATGTTGCCAAGGTTAAATGCTCAAATAAGGACTAAACGTTTTAAGATTTTCTCAAATAAGGATCAAAATACACAATTCCAACAAATTAGAACACATACTTAGCAAATTTTTACAAATTAGGGAATCCTTAAATGAAAACCAACACTTCTCATACATATAAGTTAAATTTGATAAAAAAATGATATCATCATGTTAATTAAAAATCAAACCCTATTAATCAAAATAAATTCATTAAACGTAATATGATATAAAATTATCATGTGATTTTCAATTTATATATCCCTCACACATTAGTATTAACTTATATTGTATCCAATTTGTAAAAAAATATTAAGTATGTTTTCTAATTTGTTGAAATTGTGTATTTTGATCCCTATTTGAGAAAATCTTAAAACATTTAGTCCTTATTTGAGCATTTAGCCTTGGCAACAGGGCTTATTTGGCTTTTTTTTAAGAGTTCAGGGGCTTATTTGGCTGAAATAATAGTTCAGGGGCTTATTTGACGGTTCGGTGTAAGTTCAGGGGCCTTTTTGCCCATTAAGCCATCAAACATCTAGAAATTTGACTGAAAAAAGTGAAAGATCAAGAACTCAGAATAATCTAACAAAAGACATGGAAACAAACCTTGCAAAATCGGATTTCCTCGGATTGCATAACGTTAGGCTCGTTTTCATGAGTAGAGAGATAGAAGAGAAATTTCTACTTCTTTTTCCTTTTATCAGATTTCTGACTTCTAAGATAGAGAGAAATAAACCATATAGTAAAAGAGAAAAGAGAGATGATCGAGAAAAGAGAAATCGATCATCTGGAAGCACTCATCATGGAATAAAAAACTAATGACAGACCCAAAACTGAAAAAAAAAAAAAAAGATAAATGGCGATCAAAATCAGGAAAAACGACAGAGAAGAAAGAAGAAAGGAAAATAGGAGAGTGAAGAGATATGACGGTGAAAAGAAAGGAAAAGGGGAAAAAGAGAAAGAAAGGAAATAAGAGACGTGAGAGGCCATGTCAAAGGAAGAGTGTGTCAAGAGAAAAAAATTAATTAGGGATCAGACTAATCCCATCAATGAAAGCAAAGGGAGAAACCAAACGTTGCTGGGTTTTTTGGTTGGAGAGAAACTAGGGGGGAAGGAGAACTAAACGGGGCAAGATGAAAAGGGAGGCAGGGACACGTGGCATGCGTGGAGTGGTTGGGAAAACATGGCAAAAAGAAAAGGCCCCCAACGGGGTATGTTAATAACAGGACACCCAGCCCCTGATGTGATGAAAATGCCTTTGAGTATAGTGTTTAAAATCCTACATGGATCAACACTCTGCCAATGAACCCTCTTAAAACAGTAAATGTCTCAGCTCACGTTACGGAGTGTATTTAATTGATGCTTTACATGAGTTTTTTTTTTCCAAGCTTTACATGGGTTGAGAAAAAACTTTCTATAGTATTTTCCTAAAAAGTCTTTCAACCCAAATACTTTTCCAATGAAAAAAGAAATAATCCAAAATTTCTTAAGCAGAAACATAATAATTTGTCCAAAAAAAAATTACCTTTCCCAAATATTTTATTATATATACATTATTATTATTGTTTTCTAGAATATATATTCTTTATAGCTAGTTATCACTTTCACGTGCGTTGCACGTGATTTAATATATTTAAATTAAATGAAAATTAAAATCTTCAGTATAGTACTAATTTTGTCATAAAGAAGCTTATTGTTAGAGATGGCAAAATTTGACCCGAGTGCGGGTATCTGACCCACCCGCTTGAAACCAACCTTATTTGACCAAAAAAACCCGTCCAATCCGAAACCGAAATGACAGGACCCAAATCCTCAAAGACCCGAACCCGAAACGATCCGGACCAAAATTACCTGAACCCCATCAACCCAAGAGATTAATTCAAAATTATCCGAATTTAGATTAATTATATTTAAATGACTCGAATCTGAGAAGACCCAAACTTGAAAAAATGAGGCTCAAACCCGAAAAGTATCCGAATCATATGACCTGAAACCGAAAAAAGACCCGAACTTTAGAATTGACCTGACATTTGAGCGATTCGAACCCAACTCAACATGAAACCTAAAATAAACCAATCCCGTATAACTAAAAATTTCTTAACCCAAAACTGACCTAACCTACATAATCGAACCCAAATCCAACCCAACCAGCCCATTTGTATATACGTAGGGTTTTACTAATAATACTTATCTTGCGTCATATGTTTATTATTGAAAGAGCTAAAATTACCGGCAATCAACTCACGAATTCAGTCTCTGTTTTCTTTCGATATATAATATACTAATCTTCATCGTTTTTATTAAGGTCTTTTAACTTAATATATATATATCTATAGTATTTATAAATTAAATTTAATTGAGAAAATATGGCTTATACGAATCTTAGCTAAAACATAAGAATATATATATATATCTATTAATTAATCCATTAAAATTAATATATTAATATTAATATTAATATTAATATAAAGAAATAAGTTGATGATATTGGTTGAAGTTAAAATTGGTCAAGAGTTTGTGTTGAATAAAATATTATATAAATAAATAATAATATTAATTGTAGAATGAAAATTTTGAAATATATCTGACAAATAAGGGTATAATGGGAGATTCAAAAGTTTTGCAGGTGAACGTACTTTTTAATATGGCTTATACGGATCTTAGCTAAAACATAAGAATATATATATTAATTAATCAATTAAAATTAATATTAATATTAATATTAATA
This sequence comes from Corchorus capsularis, assembly GCA_001974805.1. Taxonomy (NCBI): domain Eukaryota; kingdom Viridiplantae; phylum Streptophyta; class Magnoliopsida; order Malvales; family Malvaceae; genus Corchorus; species Corchorus capsularis. The sequence goes on along the minus strand of AWWV01015495.1, from coordinate 15,310 downwards.
TAAAGAAAAAAGTTGATGAGATTTGTTGAGGTTAAAATTGGTCAAAAGTTTGTGTTGAATAAAATATTATATAAATAAATAATAATATTAATTGTAAAATGACAATTTTGAAATATATCTGACAAATAAAGGTATAATGGGCGATTCAAAAGTTTTACAGGTGAACGTACTTTTTAATATAGTATAGATATTTATATCTATAGTATATATAAAAGTACAAAAAAGGGGAAACTTTATGTTTTCCGCTTGTACCCTTTTTTTAAAAACATATTTCCAATTGTACTCTTTTTTAAAACATATTTCTAAATTGTCATTACTAAATAATATTTTAATTATTCTATTATTTTTTAATCATAAATTATTGCATTATTAATTATTAGATTATAATATATATATATTCTGCATATTATTTTGTAACCATGTGAAATTACTAAACGCCCCGTCTAACTTTTAATCTGGTGCGACCTTATCGACCATTTTGGTCTTTTCTCGATCTATTTTATTACCTAAAATGACCCTTATGCTGCATTTTCTGATGCTTTGCTTGGTTGGGCTATTACAGTAATTTGAGGTTCCCTTTAATTATTGATATGTTAAGTGGGTTTTTAAGACATCTCATTTTGGTAACCCTTCATTAGTTCAGTTCCTCTGTTTTCATCTCCACGTCTTCCTCTCTCTTCTCTTTCCATATCTCTTTCCAACTTCTGACAAAGAAAAGAATTTCTCTTCTTCAACTTCGTTGGATTTCGTTGCAATGATGGCTGATTTCTCGGTAAATTGCTGCCACGAATTCTTTTTTGCTTGCCTCTTCGTTTCTGTTTGGCTGGGTTTAAAATTGTTTGCAGTTCTGCGCATAGGTTCGCCTATACCAGTTCGTTTTTGGAAAAATTTTCAGGTGTGTCTACTACTTTCTTTATTGGGCTATTTGAAAGATCTATTTTCTTATACCAATTCTCTGTTGTATGAAGTTTTCGATTCTGATTTGGGTCTTTCCCTTCTCGCATGTTGTCACACGATAATATTTCAACAATATGATCGGTCTTTGCCTGTAATTTGTTGTTTAAATTATTAGTTGTTGAATTATTTTGCTATAGTTTCTGAGTTTTCCAATAACTGCTAATTTATCAGATTTTGTCCTTTTGTTTTTTTCTTTTTTGAGTAAATTAGAACCTTATTAATTTGAGAAATCAGGATTACAAATGCTAGGAGGTAGACTCCCGCACCGCATAAGATCATGCTCTAAATGAGCTAATCGATGTGCCAAAACATTAGCTTCTCTACGAACATATACAAAATTACAATGATCAAATAAAGAAACTAACTCCCTAATTTCATAGATAAGACATGCCCCTTCCCACCAAACAGGTGAGTTGCTGGTGATAGCTGACACCGCATTTAAACAGTCACTCTAAAAAACACAACTATCAATACCATGCTCTAATGCCAATTCGAAACCAAAAAGAATAGCATGTATCTTAGCATACACGGGACTAGAAATAAAATACAAATGACGACACACACTGATAAGAACATTTCCTTCATCATCCCTAACTACAACACCTAAACCAGCATGTCCAGTAGCTAGGTTAAAAGCCGCATCCATGTTGATCTTCACCACTCCCCGTGCCGGCGCTTGCCAACCAACAACTTTAGACCTCTCTGCAGCCATTCTAGTACCTCTAGGCCGAACTTGCTCAAGCTGTTCCAATAAGGCTCTAGCCTTATAAATCAGCGATGTTGGAGAAGCCGAATATGATGAATGCAAACAATCATTTCTATTCCTCCACAAGGACCAAAAGAAAATCAACAAAATATCCAGTTGGCCCAAGTTTGAAGCTTTCTCAATTAATCCTGTCCAAAACTCATTTAAAGTCTACAACTGCTCCATATAAGGTAATAACCATGGCGCCACTATTTCCCAAACCCATCGACTAAAACAACAATAAAAAAAGACATGACCAACAGATTCGTCATGTAATCCACAAATAACACACAAGCCATCAATATCCATTCCACGTTGCTGCAAATTTGCTTTAAGAGGCAGCAAATTCCCAATCAATCGCCAGTGAAAAAAACGGATCTTTGCGTATATTAAATTATAAGAAAGTCAATTTGACTTTTTGTTTCCAATGTCCTATTTAATTTTACCTTTTGTCTTTGTTTCCAATCATTATATTTAATTTTGCTTTTTGTTTTTGTCTCCAACATCCTATTTGGGCTTAGATAATCTGAAGCAAATGTCCAATGGGCCTTTACTTTGGATGGTCCAATTTCTCATTCCTATAGGGCCTTTTATTTGGTCCGTTTTGGTGGGCAATTAGTTTGAATATTCAGATCTTTTATCTTATTAGGCCATGACTTTATAACTATCACCAACAAAAGGTTTATTGCTCGAAAAAGCCTCTGAACTTACACAAAACGGCCAAATAAGCCCCTGAACTCTAATTTCAGCCAAATAAGCCCCTGAACTCTTAAAAAAGGCCAAATAAGCCCTAATCTGATGGCTAAATACTAAAATAAGGACAAAATGTTTCAAGATTTTCTCAAGTAAGGATCAAAATACACAATTCCAACAAATTAAAACACATACTTAGAAAATTTTTACAAATTAGGGATTCCTTAAATGAAAATCAATGCTTCTTATGCGTATACGTTAAATTTGATAGAAAAATGATATTATTATGTTAATTAAAAATCAAACCTTATTAATCAAAATAAATTCATTTAACGTATTATGATATAAAATTATCATGTGCTTTTCAATTTATATATATCTCACATACTAGTATTAACTTATATTATATCCAATTTGTAAAAAAAATTAAGTATGTATTCTAATTTGTTGAAATTGTGTATTTTGATCCTTATTTGAGAAAATCTTGAAACTTTTAGTCCTTATTTCAGCATTTAGCCGTCAGAAAAGGGCTTATTTGGCCTTTTTCAAGAGTTCAGGGGCTTATTTGGCTGCAATTAGAATTCAGGGGCTTATTTGGTCGTTTTGTGTAAGTTCAAGGGCCTTTTTGAGCAATAAGCCCCAACAAAAATAAGGGGAAACTTTACATTTTCCTATTGTACCATTTTTTTCAAATATATTTCTAAATTGCCATTATTAAATAATAATTTAATTATTTTATTATTAAATAATATAAATTTATCTTATCCTCATTAATTAGGATCCAACGTGGCCAATAGGGATGCCCCACATCTTTTTTAGCATCTGAATTTTTGTCCAAAATATTCTCCAAGTCGGTTTAGGAGAAGATCAATTCTATCCAAAAATTATAAGGGCAAAATCGTCCATCGAAACAGCAGAATTAGGTTTCGAGAACATAAAAATTGTAGATCTCGGAATCTCTTTCCAACAATACCTCATTTGCATTTTTCTGAGCTCTGGATCAAAAGTTATGAAATTTCTTCCAAAACTGCTCTTGTGAAGTTCTCCTTTAAATAGAATTTAACAATGCTGCACCATGGCTGAATCATTATTGCATCATAATTACTGATTGGACTTAGACTCCCTCTTTGGGCTTTCATATTAACGAATTGGGTCTAAAAATATCAGATTTAGACTTCAAGTCATCTGGTTTGGCAATTTGGACTTCATAAACTCAAACGAGCCTAATGGGCTGAAATGAGACAAAATCAATAGTTTCTCCAAACCTATCTATACTATATATGAAAGTACAAATAATGGAAAACTTTATGTTTTCCGATTGTACCATTTTTTCAAATATATTTCTAAATTGACCTTACTAAAATTTATTATTTAAAAATTAATTATAAAATTTCAATTTAGACCGAATTATAAGTTTGTAAAGTTGATTTTCATTGATGAACATGCAAATTTCTACAAATAATGGGAAACTTTATGTTTTTCGATTGCACCCTTTTTTCCAAATATATTTCTAAATTTATATTATTAAAATTTAGTACAATTTTATTATTTAAAAATTAATTAAAAATTTCAATTTAGACCGAATTATAAGTTTGTCAAATTGATTTTAGTTGATGAACATGCAAATTTCCTTTACTATTATGTTTTGAATTTAATATTTTACTTTCAATTTCAATATTTAAATGTCAATAAAAAGATTAAACTAACACTAACACGTACAACACTATTGTTAGTGAAGCTTCATCTCTTCGTTATATAATGTTTTGCCGCATTCACTTTGTTCAATTGGAAATTGTTGAGTTAGAAGAGTAGGTGATATTATGATTTTGATTTTCTTGTCTCTATGTGGTTATCAAAATTTCATAAGATGGTTATTACAATTTCATGAGGAGGTTATCAAAATTCCATAGTGTGGTTACCAAAATTTCATATGGAAGTTATCAAAATTTCATAGTGTGATTACCAAAATTTCATAGGATCAGGTTATTAAAATTTCTTAGGTTGGTTATTGAAATTTCATAGGGTGGTTAATTATCACAATTTTATAGAATGGTTATCAAAGAGATTATCAAAATGTCATAGCGAGGTTATAAGAATTTCATAGTGTGGTTAACAAAATTTCATTTGGAGGTTACTAATATTTGATGGGGAGGTTATCAAAATTTTATAGTGTGGTTATCAAAATTTCATACGAAACTTATAAAAGTCTCAATTTCATAAGGAGTACAAAATTTGATAGAATGTTATCAAATCTCAGAGTGATTATCCAAATTTCATAGAGATCATATTATCAAAATTTATAGGAAGATTATCAAAATTTCAAAACGAGGGGGTCAACAAAATTTTATAAAGAGGTTATCAAAATTTCATAAAGATGTTATCAAATTTTCAAAATGTGATTACAAAAATTTCATAGTGGTGTTTCTGGGGAGGTTATCAAAATTTCATAGTATGGTTACCAAATTAGGAAGGTTATTTTTTTTGCTACAAAAGAACAGAGAATTAAAGGTAAAAAACTAGAGTCTTAGCGTGCCAAGTCCTAGCATGTCTTCCTCCATCAGGCTTCGAACCTGCTGCAGAGGAGTATCAAAAATAGTAACACCATAAGAGACATCATGAGCCATGTTAAGCATATCTGCACACCGGTTTCCCTCACGGAAAATATGTCTAATATCCATTATCCAGTCCCCTTTAATAAGTTCCAAGCAATCTCTAACCAAAGTGTGGCAAGGATAAGAATCGATCATTGTGGATTTAAGAAAGTGAACAACCACCGCTGCGTCGAGCTCCACTATCAAAGGCGAAAACGCCCTCTCCTTTGCTAGTAATAGCCCTTGCCGAATGCCCCATAGCTCTGCTTCAAGGCTATTTGTTATACCAATATTAAGTACAAATCCCGTCATCCAACTTCCAGCTGTATCCCGAATTAACCCACCGGCCGATGCATGATTATCATCATGTCGTCTAGAGCCATCAGTGTTTAACAAGAAATCATCCTCCGAAGGAGGCTTCCATTTAACCAGCTGGCCTGGGACAATATCTGTACGCAATGGTGAAAAAGCTTGCCCCGCTTCAGAAGCAAGTTTATAAGCATAAGCAAAAATCGCTTCTGCACTGGGAACTTTGGCATTAAAGACCAACTCATTTCTAGCTTTCCAAATGCTCCACAACAATAAAGGAAAAAGGGAATTCCAATTAAAATTGTGTCTTACCCGAATCTGCTTGTTTATATTAGTAAGCAACCAATTCACCAAGTCATGATTCTCATCAAGTTGAACCCCAAGGCGACGACTCACACAATCCCAAATTCCAACCACAAAAGGACATTTGCGAAACACATGATCAGCAGTCTCCAAATCGGCTTCACAAAGTCGACAAGACGGTTCAATATCTAACCCCTTGCGAAATAAACATTCAGAAGTATTCAAACAATTAAAAAGCAGGAGCCAAATGAAGAAACGAACTCGTTCAGGTACCGGAAGTTTCCATACCCATGAGCATTTCCCTTTCCAAATATCACTACATGTATGATTCGCTAAACCTTCATAAGCTGATTTAGCAGTAAACAACCCATGATTTTCCCACCCCCAAACACAACGGTCACCTTCCGCAACGGACATGAAAAATGGTGTAGCACGAATTTCATCCAACTTGGATTGAGGGAGAATTGACGATAAATTGTCAAGCTGCCAGGAGCCATTATGTGACAAGATAGACTCCACTTTCAAATTGTTATCAACTGGAATATCCGTCTGTGTCACCACATCTACTAACGGACCCTCACCTACCCACCAATCAGACCAGAGCTTGGTCAATTTTCCATCACCAATCCGCCATCTTGTTCCTCGCCTGATACATTCTTTTGTTTTCAACAAACCCCTCCAAGTCGAAGAACAATTACCATGACCTTCAACTTTAATAAATTGCTTGTCTTTAAGGTATTTCTGTTGGAAGATATCATTACACAAAGACTGTTGTCTTGTCTGCAATTTCCAATCAACCTTCGCCATTAACGCCAAATTCGATAATCTTGCCTTCCGAAGACCAAGTCCACCATTTCCCTTCGATCGACATACCCGTTCCCAGCTTACAAGATGCCCATGGGATTGTTCCACACATCCTCCCCATAAGAAATTTCTATTACATTGATCAAGGCGTTCACATACAGAAGCTGGCAACATAGCTGTTTGCATCGTATAAGTAGGAATCAAACTCAGTGTGGATTGAATCAAAGTCCTTCTCCTTGCATAACTGAGCACTTTCCCTTTCCAATTAGCCAGCCTATTAATAACCCTATCAACAAGGTGGCTATAAGTTGCTTTATTCACTCTCCCATGAATGATTGGGACTCCAAGTTATGTCCCTAGTTCTGAAGCAAGGGGAATACCACATAATTGACTAAGACATAAAGCTCTTGCCCGAGGAACATTCGGCGACACCCAAAGCTTAGATTTGTCAAGATTTACCTGCAATCCAGAAGCCTTGGAAAATTCTTGCAAAGTATCTCTAACCACCTCAACCTGATCATCCGACGCAATAGCAAAAAGCATAAGATCATCTGCAAAGAAAAGATGCGAAATCCCTGGACCTGATCTAGATGCTTTAACTGGCTGCCATAACTTATTCTCCACTTTCTCTAGAATCATATGAGAAAGACGCTCCATGACCATAATAAAAATATATGGGGAAAGGGGATCACCTTGTCGAAGTCCCCGAGCAGGCTTAAAAGCAGGTAAAGTATCACCATTCCAAACCACTGCAAGGTCCAAATTAGAAATGTAGAACATAATTAGATCCACTAAGCTCAAGGGAATTTTGTAAAAAAGCTTTACATCCCTAACAAAATTCCAAGACATACTGTCGTAAGCTTTATGCAGATCATGGCCCCTTTTCGACCTTTCTTACCCATAAGAGAATGTACTACTTCCTGGGTAATTAGAATATTATCCGTAGTACTACGGCCAACAAGAAAACTGTTTTGATATCGGCCAATAATTCTCTATAAAATAGGCCTAAGTCGGTTAACTAGCACTTTCGAAAGAATCTTATATGAAGTGTTCAATAAAGTGATTGGCCGAAAATCTTTCACTATTGCCGCCCTAGAGCCCTTCGGAATAAGCACCAAATGAGCCTTCAAAACATCCAAATCCACCCTCCCAGTTTGCAACGCTAACTCCACAAACCTGAAAAGAGTGTCTTTTACAACATCCCAATTTTTCTGATAAAAATTGGTTAGATTCCATCAACACCAGGTGCCTTCAAACCCTTCATGGAGAATACTGCATTCCGCACTTCCACCATCTTAAGATCATGTGTCACACAGCCCCTCTCTTCACTTCTCAATTTCAGACTAAAAGCCTCATACACTGCATTCAAATGTTCACAAGTATGTCGACTAAAAAGAGTAGTAAAGAACTCAACAACATGTCTCTCCAACACATTCTGATCGATCACCCAATTCCCCTCAACCATCAAACTTGTCACAAGATTACGATGTCTATGTACCATGGTACTGAGGTGGAAAAATTTAGTATTCCTTTCTCCCATTTGAACCCAATTGAGTCTAGATTTTTGAAGCCATAAAACTTCCTCCTGTTGCAAAACTTGATGATAGTCTTGTTGTAAACAGGATTCCAGCTCCTGAAGGAAAACTGATGACCCATAATCTGCACTTTGTTGTATACCTCGAATTCTTGCTAACAAGATTCTCTTATTCTCGTAAATGCTCCCAAAAACTTCCTTCTTCCAAACATGAACATCTTCGGTGACTTCCTCAATTGCCTTTGTTAAATTACCATTCCCCTTCCCCCAAGCGATAGAGAACATAGGCTTAAATTCCGAATGTGACAACCAAGCAGTTTCAAAATGGAAAGGCCAAGTACCAGATGATCCAATTTAGGAAGGTTATGAAACTTTATTATGGAGTAATCAAAATTTCAGGGAGGATATCAAAATTTTGGCAAACGTTAGGCCCTTATTTGAGCAATTAGCCAAATTTCATAGTATGTAGATCAAAATTTCATAGGGACATTAACAAAATTTCATAATGAGGTTATCAAAAAATCATAGGTTGGTTATCAAAATTTGTAGTTATCAAGATTTAATAAGAAAGTTATCAAAATTTTATAAGGAGGTTTATCAAAATTTTATAGGAAGATTTATCAAAATTTCATAGCGAGGTTATCACAATTTCATAGTGTGATTATCAAAATTTCAGAGTATGATTACTAACAATTCATATGGAGGTTTTTAAATTTTCATAACGTGATTATCAATATATCATATGGAGGTTATCAACATCTCATAGTGTTGTTTATCAAAATTTCATATTGAGGTCTTCAAAATTTCTTAGGGAGGTTAACAAAATTTCATAAGAAGGTTAAAAAAAATTTATAATAAGATTCTCGAAATTCCATAGTACCGTTATTAAAATTTCATAGGAATATTATCAAAATTTTATAATGGGATCATAAAAAATAGCGTAATTATCATCATAATTTAATAGAGAGATTATCATAATTTCATATAAATATTTCATTTAAATACATTGGACTACGTGCACACGTGCAAACTAAAACTAGTATAATATATATATATATATATATATATATTATATATATAAAACATAAATATAAATTACCATCTCCTCTTCATCTCTTGTTATTTGTGCTTCCGGCTCTCTGTTTCCGAGGAGAAAGAAACAGAGGCTCCTGGAAAAAAATGCCAGAAGCAAAGGAAGGGTGAAGGATATTCAGACCGTAAGATTCCTCGAGTTTAACTGCTTCGATTTGGTTTTTGTTGTCAGATCCTTCATCTTTCATCAAATCTACGTTGGTTGTAAGTTCTAACCTCTGTTTCATCTCTCTCTGTTCTTTAGCTGCTTATCCCTGAAAAATTGTCTTTAACTATCGTATAGATCCGTAATTTCAATTATCGGATCAGTACTCTGCCTTAACTATGCATGGCGTCAGATATTGTGTTTTCTTTTTTTTTTTTTTGGCACAACTATATCTTATTTTTTCTTATTTCATGAATACCAGCAAAATATGATGCGTGTTTTCTCTTTCTTTCTTTTTTTTGTATATCTGTTGCTTTGGAGGATTGCTATGAGTGATGCTGACCTTAGCACACCTTTTTTTTTTTTTTTTTTTTTTTTTTTTTTTTTTTTTTAAAGGCTTGATATCCTATGGTTTTGGGTTTTGATTTTGATTGTATAAATTTTTTTGCTTCCCAACATGTTCTAGATCTTGTATCCCAATTCTAGCAAGAAGTATGCTTTGAAATGGAAAATGATTTGAAATAAGTAAGCTGATGAAACTAATGAAGTATAGTTTGTGTATGTATACTTTTTTTTTTCGGACCGGGGGGGGGGGGGGCGGGGAGTTTATCCTTTTGTTTCTGCCTCTTTTTTGTCTTGGATTTCGGTTCAAATTTGCATGTTTCTTATTTTTATTTTTAATTATTTTACTATATTGAGCTGCATTATCTCACCATGCTGTAGAAGCTCGGTAGCTTGGTTCTAGAAACCAAATATAAGCCAGCTTGCCTAATGAGATAGGCTGCTTTCTATTTTACAAGATCAGTCAATGTTTGGCATCTCTAAGACCATAATGTAAATTTATATGCAATCAATGTTTAAGATGTCTAAGGCTGTAAGGTGAGTTTTTATGTGAAATGTCTAAGGCTGTAACGTAAATTTTTATGTGATAACTAAACTTATTTTTTCACAAGACATTTAATGAAGAAGGTTTTGAATTGCATACCGGCACTGCTTCTTAATAGTATCGGATAGGACGTTTTGTTTTTCTGGAAATTTAAGACATTTAACAAATTCTCATATGATTCTACTGAGGCGTGATTTAATGGCAAATACAACGTGGTGGAAACTACAAAATAGAACCTTGCTGAGGATGTTGTCTTAAATAGAGCATTGTAGTGCATTATGATCCAGATAGCTGATAGTATACAGGAGGAAAACAGTGGAATTCAAAGTTCTAGTTTGTGTTTTTAAGTTCACAAAATGAAGAATTAAGAGAAAAGGGAAAGAAAAGTGACTTAGTTTTGTGAAATAAGAATTCCTTAATCCCTTCAAAATTGTGCTGATGATCAAGAAAAACAATTGCTTTGCTTTCTTACTCGTTGCATTGAGGATCCATTTTGACACAAAAAGAATTCCTTATGATGAGATGTTTGACATGGAGTTGTTCAATATTCTAAATCTCATTTCTGGTTTTGAAAAGAATATGGAAAACTTATGTTGCCTTTCGTAAAGCAGCTTTGAAATGAAGTGGACTTAGACTTTTGTTAAGTAGAAAGTCAATTTAATACTGCAATTGTGGTCAGTCTTGGCATTAAGGTTATTGTTGTCATATTTAAGTCATTATTTAACAAACTACAAGTTTTTGGTTTAAGCATAAACTAGGAGCAGCAACATACTTGAAATGTTCAAAAATTAGATCCATGATAAAGCAGCAATAAAAGAAAAATGTGTGCTATTTGCTACGTTAAGGATTTGAATGTAACCATAAAAAATTCAGCATTCTTCATCATCATAACCCAAAAGAAGGCCCTAGAAAAGTTTTGATTTATTAATGTTCTTCCTTTTTGTTAATTGAAGTCTCATGTTGTTTGTCCGGATTCTTTTCTTTTTTAATGTAAATGCATTATAATTGAAGCAGGTGGAGGATGAAAACATTTATCATTAGTTGAGAATTTTTTTTCCCTTTTATACTATATTTCATTATATTTGATTAGCTTAATAGTATATTCTGCTACTGTGACAGGGTTTTGAGACTATTTCAGATGCAGTCACCTCCAGAAAAAGATTTTATCATGGTGAAAAGGAAAAAAACTGACTTCTCTGGGTCAGGTTTCTCAAATCACCCAGAGAGTACATTCCAGGAAGCTATAGATGCTGTTTCTTCTTCTGCTTCATCATCTTCAGAGGATGACTCTCAGGAGATACAAAATGAAGATGACCTACGTAATGGGGATGCTTCTAAACAATTGGTGCTTTATGATCCCAATGCTAACAGTACTGGTGCAGTTGAATCCACCTCCCCTAGACCTATTAAATGCCGACCACCAAGATTTTCATCATCTAGAGTATTGCCGTCTGTCGGGGCTTTTACTGTCCAGTGTGCCAATTGTTTTAAATGGAGGCTTATACCGACGAAGGAAAAGTATGAAGAAATACGTGAACATATTTTAGAAAATCCCTTTGTTTGTGAAACAGCTCGTGAATGGCGGCCTGATATCTCATGTGATGATCCAACGGATATCACTCAAGATGGCAGCCGGCTTTGGGCAATTGATAAGCCCAATATCGCTCAGCCTCCTCCAGGATGGCAAAGGCTATTACGAATCAGAGGTGAAGGAAGTACCAAATTTGCAGACATGTACGTGTACCTTTCTGTTGAAGCAATTTTCAGCCTTTTTTCTTTGCTTCATTCTTATTTTCTATTTTTGTCGTCATATTATTCTCTATTTGCTTTTGATCTTTGCTATCTGTTTGTGTATATGTAGACTATTCCCCTTCGATTCCTGAATTATTTTGTTTCTGTTTGTTTGTTTTGATTGAATTTGTGGTATCAAATCACACATTTACAATTCTCTCCTGGTAGCTTAACCAGACTATTGTGGGTTATCTTTTAACAGATTAATGGAGTATAGATTGCTGCACTAAGGTTTCTCATTAAAAGTCTTAAATAAGCTTCAGCACATATATGCCCTTAAACTACTGAATTCTCTTAATTATCTTGGATACTATTTTCTTAATTTCCTTTTGGGGATCATTGATTCATTAGAATGTTGCCCAATATGGAACTGATAATTATTTATGTATATTAATTTCTTTACTGTGGTCTTCAATTTTTCTGCATCTGTTGCCTGATATTTCTTCTTGTGAGCACTTTTGTTTGTTTATTCAATCAGGAGCTGAGAGTTACCTGATGAGCACATTTTAATGGAAACAAAATTAGGAAGTGTGATGAGCACTTTAGAGCTTTCATCTGTGCCTTTAAAAGGATATGATCATAGAATGATCAATCTGAACTTTTATTATCAAGAATAAGAAGTGAATGATGAACTTGATTCTAGAATGGTGCAATTCCTTCATAGCTATTTGAACATTAAGCTTTGATGCGCTCCTCTTATCCCTATTTAATAGCCTGAATGTACTGAATCCAGGAAATGATGTTCAACTGATAATGCATTACTTGGTCCAATTTAATCATGTTTTTCATTTGATCTCTATCTGGTTTGAAATTGTGCCCTGTAATACTGATTTTGTGAGCTTTGAGGTCTAATTTACTACGGGTATCTTATTTTAGCAACCATTAACTTTTTTGTAATTTTTTTTCTGTATATTTCAGCTACTATCAAGCACCGTCAGGGAAGAGACTGCGGTCAATGGTGGAGGTGGAAAAGTACATGATCATTGCTTAAGCTTTTGATTTGTTGTTTTTTCCCTTTTCTTATGGTGCACCTGTATTATTAGATAAGTAGTCAACAGTAGCCATCCTACCACCTTTACCTCTCCCAAGTCTCTGAATAAATGATTTTGCAGGTACCTGACTGAACATCCTGAGTATGCAACAGAAGGGGTGACAATGTCTCGATTTTCTTTCCAGATACCTAAGCCTTTACAGGAAGACTATGTGAGAAAGCGCCCTCCCCGTTTGTCAGCCTCACATGGTGAAGGTATGAAGAAGACAGTAAAATGCTTTCTTTGCAGGCTAAAACAGAGTTCTAGCTATGTAATAAAAAAGGATAATTATCAAATAAACTGATATTGGAGTTTAGCAGAGACTCCACAAGCGGTTTGAAGGTTGACATGTCCTTTTAGGATATAGTTTCTAATAGTAAATAAGTAATTAATCACTTAGTGGGTTATGTGTCAATTTGTTACTGTTTGTGGAGTCTAAAATCTACACTGATAGTGTATCAAATAATTATCCAAAAAAAACTGTACTTATATTATTAACATGCTCCTTTCGGTAAGGGAGAAAGTAGTGTTGTTGGATTGAGACTTTTTGCAAAATTGGTCCCTTGACCATCTGCTTGTGTACACCCTTTTTTTTTTTTTTGGCTGAATGCTTCTATAGAATGATTATCAAGACATTCATGCATTCAAATGGTTGATATTGTACCAGTTTTGGTGCTGGCATAGTTAGAAACTTTTGGTAGATGCAGGGAAAATAATGCTGGCTAATAGATGTCTTTGTTTCCTTTTTTATTTTTTTATTTTTTTGCCCCTCCTGCAGTGAGTCCACTAGCTTGGGCATGTCCAGATGACACAGAATTGCTGCATCAGCGCCTAGCTCTTCCACCTCCTAATATTGAAGACCCTGTTTCAGATTCACCTGATCGACCAGTGAAGAAAGCTAAGAGAACACCATCAGAACAGATGTACACAAGTAATCCATTGTCTAATTGGCATGGTGGCAAGGTTTTGGAAAAGCCTGGTCAGTCAAGAAATCCCAGTTTATAGGAAGTGGCTTGAATTGAAGCAGACTTTCATTTTTTTTTTTTTTTCATTTTGTGAATGTGACTCATGTGGTTTAGAATACTAGCTTATATTCTCCAGAGCAGAATAGTTAAAAGGTTTTTGATGGTAGCTTTTGTTTTTGAAAGGAGCCCATGGAGATATATATGGGGGTGTTAGGGATGAAGTTTCGAGCTTCTTTTTTGAGGATTATATATATATATATATATATATATATATGTTTAGAAAACGATATTAAAAAAATATATATATATATATATATCATATTTACTTGTATAAGATCTAACTCTAAGAGAGGAAACTAATCATACTATACATGTATGAAGGCATTTACACATGTGCCTAAAAGCATTTTGAATGTTGTTTCATTTTTTTGCTTTTTATTCTTTTCTTCTTGAGCTGCAAACTCATTTTTACTGCTCAAGGTCCAAATTTGGTTAAATAAATTGAAGGATAATAATTTGATACTAAGTTAGTAGAGTTTTTGAACTCCACTCCACACTCCATAAGTGGATCACACTCCATAAGTGGATTAAGAAGTATAGTTAGCTTCAAAAGTCCACCATCAATGTATGGTATATTGTAAAATAAAATATTAGAATGTTGCAGCCGGCTTGGACACGTACGGTTGATACATGTAGCACAATATTAATTGGATGGCAAATTTGTTCATTTAAAGGAGCTAAAGCTGCTATCACATCTAAGAGAGCATCCAGGACCAAGAAGGTTGGAATATTTATAATGGCCTCTTCTTCATCACAAGCATCCATGGTCAATAGTACTCAATAGCATTAGCATCAACAGTGAGCCTGGTAAGTAAGTGGAAATAACCTTTTTTCTAGGAAATGAATAATCAATAATGTCCATACATGAATATTATAACTACTAATCGATTCTTGCTTTTCATGGTGATCACAACAGAAAACAAGACTAACCTAGCTAGACCCTCTCTTGCACCTGTCATTCTACAAAGCTGCGCTTGCTTAAAGGTGATTGGGAGACATTTGATTTGAGCAAAACCCAGAGGCAGCCAAGGCCAAGATCATGGGCTCCATCTCCATGCATGCCATCCATGTTGCCGTAGGTGTAGCCGTAGGCACAGGCAAGGCAAATGATTTTGTGAAGAAGCTGGTCCATGTGTCGCCTGATCAACTGACGTTAACTAACGGAGGCGGCCTAACGGCTCTTTATATAGCTGCTGCCCAGGCAGTCAAAGTTGTTTTTTTTGTCAGTATAAATCCAGACTTACCTCATATTTCCGGTATATATAGATGGAGTATTCCCGGTGCACAGGGCTGCTCAATCTCGCAACACAAAAACGCTTTCCTACTTGCTTGGAGTAACAAAAGGTGATGTGCAGCCCAGTCCGTATGAGGATACAACCGGGGTTACGTTACTATCTCAGATCA
>AWWV01015494.1:0-119779 GCA_001974805.1 Corchorus capsularis | reverse complement strand
ACTACATATTAATTTTATACACTCTGGAAAAAACTAACTATCCCTTTCAACTTTCAACTAGGGAAGAGCTAATCGCCCCGTTTTCGTCATTTAATCACTTGGTTTTTTACTTTATCGCCCTCAATTCACACTTGATGATTTTTGTTTGTTTTGGGCCATTAAAGTAATCTGATATATATTTGGTTCATGCCCCCTGTATTATGCTCTTTGTTAGTGGGTTTTAAATGAATTTAGGGATTCACACTTGATGCATTCCATTTGATGCTAATTAGTTTCCCTTTTTTTTTCACTTGCTTATTTGGAATTTAAATTTTAACGTTTCGTTTCAGTTGCCCAGTTCTACAAAAGTTTTTCAACCATTGACTTATAATTTTTTCAAGCTAGCATTGTATTGTTAATTTTATATAGTTGCACTATTTCATTTGTACCCTAAATTCCAAGGAAATTTCTTGAGAGATCTACTTTTTCCAATAGTTATATCATATTTGTAACTCATATTAATAATTACTAATTGAATTCATGATACCATGGATTAGTTTCAAATTTTTACGACTTCCTGAGAAATGCATAATGGTAACATTATTATTCTCTATAGTTTTGTCATATTACAAATGTATGCACTGTAGGATTATTTGGTTCAAGATAATTAACTACTATTAGTAAAGGTTTCCAATGTGATTTTACAAAAAAAAAAGAAAAAAAAGGTTTTTAATGTGATGCAAAGATTGAAAGGCTTTTTGATGCGTAGTGTCTCTTTTGATCTTTAGATTTAGAGAGCTTTTTTTTTTTTGCCAAAAGATTTAGAGAGTTGAAAGTGTTTGCTTTTTTTTTTAAAAGCGAAAGTGTCTACTCAATTGAAGAATATCAAGTCCAGTAAGTTTTTTTAATGCTCAATAGTCTATCAATATTTCAATATTCAAGGGGTTAAATTTAGTATTTATAAATTACTTTTTCAAACTTGAGAAACCTAAAAATACACTTGCCCTCGGTGCCCCCACCTTGTATCCGTCATGACTATAACAAAATGATTGTAATGAAAAGACTCCGCAGCGCTAGCCCGGAGTAACCCTCTTGTTATATGATTATTTCTTCAGATTATTATGCGCTAATATGTTTTGGCTGAATAGCTATTTTAACCCTCAACTTTGCAAGTTTAGGACAGATCGTCTCCTGAACTTTAAATTGTGCCAATTTCCCCTTAAATTTGGAAAATCAGGACGATCCCCCCCCCCCCCCCGACGTTACAACTTCCGTTAAGTCCCACTAGATTTGCTGATGTGACTTTTCAACGTCAGCGCTCATGTGGGTCCCATACTAGCATTTAGGTCCATGTGGGGTCCACATGAGCGCTGACGTGGAAAAACAACTTCAGCATAAATTTGGTGGGACTTAACAGATTCTTTAGCCAATCATCGAGTCAAAAGGTAAATAAGCCTGATTTTGCAAATTCAGAGGGGCAAAGTGGCACAATTTAAAGTTCAGGGGGCAATCTGTCCGAAATTTGCAAAATACAACGGGCAAAATGGCTATTACTCAGCCAATATGTTTTGGAAATTAGAATCTATTTGTAGTATGTTTATGCAAAAATATATGTTCTGAATGAGAAATTATTACATGGACCGGGTCCACCACATCATTCATGGTTCCGACCAATAAGATTTTGACAAGTCAGATTTTTCCTACAATTTCTAAAACCCTAGCCAAATAATGTCCTAAATTTAGGGACTTACCCTGTAAATCTCATCTGGTGAAACTTGGGGTTAAACCTGGTGCTAAATTAGTTCCTAAATTTTAGGAATAAATCTGACTTGTCACAATTTTATTGGTCGGGACCACGAATGACGTGGTGGACCTGGTCCATCTAATAATTTCTCGTTCTGAATCAAAGACGGTGCAGATTTAGCAACATTAGAGGGCTATGGGCAAAATGCTTAGTTTGGGGCCAAAACATTTGTCATTCTGCTCGATTTAGGGCCAAATGTTTCAATTTGAACAAAAAAGGACCAAACGTTTTCGGACCTGCTCAATGTGGGGCTTTTTTGGATGGAAATTCATGGGTGAAAAACATGCTCCGTTATTACGCGTGGGAGGACCATCCTTTGCTTACGTGGAATTTATATATCACACATAATTCGAAAAAAAAACAAAAACAAAAACAAAAACGTGACATTAGAAATTGGAAGAGGTACTTCTTCCTCGTTTCCTTTCTTTTCTCTTTTTTCTCTCAGATCACCATTAACGCCAAGCTCAAGCTCTTCTTCTCCATCACCATTCTCGCTCCCAAAAGCTCGCTCCCCAATCCCCATCTCCCACTCTTTCTTTCGTGAACTCAAAACCTAACTCTCTCAATTTTGACTTCCCATATATTTATTTCACCGAAACAAACTTGATCCCCAATTGTTTTCTGCACAATTTTAAATTCTCACAACCAAAAACTCTTGTCCACCTCCCCAAACCCTTCCCTTCAATTACCCGCCTCCCACCATCACCATTGCAAAACTTTAATTTTGCTATTAAATATCAAACATTTAATTTATCCTCCCATTTTTCTTCTCCTAAACCCAAAATCAAAACCAAAAAGTGTCTTATCCTACTTGCCCTATTCTTCTTCTTCGAAACACAAAATCAAATTAAACCATAAATGTCCAATTTCTCTTCTTTAGGGTAACAGAGCTGCAAACATCAAAGCAAAAAAGTTAAAGGTGATTTTAGTGGCTTTTTGATCTTTTGTTTATTCTTTGCAAAATATTAGCAGTTTTATTGTTTTTTACTATTGCTATTGGGTCATAGATATACATGAATAGAAGAAGAAAAAAAGAGAGGGAAAAAAAAGCAACAGAAAGGCAAGCAGAGACTTGTATTAATTAGTGGGGTTTATGCTCCGTTAACCCTTCTTTTCTTTCGACCTTGCCCCCTCGTGCGATCGAATCGAACCGTATGAACTTACTATGATGAGCAACCTACCCCAACAAAGCGAACCCATCAGCGCCGTCCTACTCAGCCACGCATATTTGCAGCGACGACATCTCCCTTACCGATGGTAACCATTCTCTTCTTTAGGTTATGCTTAAACTTTGCAATTGGGGCTCATTGAGTTGGGACTTAAAGTTTTTTCATTGTTAGATTTGGAAATTTTGAAGGAAATCGATAAGGGAGGTGATTTTCTTCTTCTTTTTGTTTGTCTTTTCCATTATTTTGTGGGTTATACAATCTTTTGTTTAATCTCATGTTCTCTTCTTTAGATCTTTGCTTATTTGAAGATCTTAAACCGTAAACCCTTTTCTTCTTTATTGATTTGTTTATATCTTGCTTTTCATTTCAATTATTCAAACCACTTCTCTTGCTCTTTTTATTTTGTTCATCAGTCCTGCTTTGCTTGCTTGGTTACCGAATCCTGTGGGTATTTTTTTGTGTTTCGAGGTATGGGTTCTATCTCTTACTCTGTTTCTTTGTTCGTGTTGTTTTATCAGGTCATGATTGTTGTTCTTTTTTCTTTTTCCGCTTAGTAGTTGTTGCTGTTCGATTAATTTCCTCTGAATTCTGTTTTAATTTGGTGTTGTTTTTCATCGTTTCATTCATTAATATCTATGGTCATGAGTTTTTCTTGCTTTAGTTATCATGCTGACTAATTCAGTTGGTTTGCTTTTGTGGTTTAGTATTACATGCAGAAGTTCAAGACATTCATAGTTAACCTCATGGAGTAAGAGAAACTTTTTGCATCACAAGGAGGTCCTATCATTCTGTTCTGGCTCAGGTTAGCATAAAATTAAACTTGGAAGTTCCCTTTGCAGAAGTTTTCCTTTTTTTCAGCAAGCTAATTTGGTTTTTATTAAAATTTTATTATCAAATTTTGATCAATTAGAATATAGCCTGGGAAGTGAGAAGGATGATCCCTATAAGTTTAAGATTAAACAATAAGGAACAAGAGAAGTTAAGGAAGAAGGTGACTGATTTGATAAAGAGACAAAGGCTTCCAGTGGTGAGGCAAATAGTAAAGAAGCAAGATGACACGAAATCTTGGGGCCAGGATGCTAAGGTTTGTCTAATTTTTTGTAATCTGATTAAGCTTTTGTCTCTTCTTTTCCCCTTTAAATTTAATTCCTCTACCAAATAAAGTTCTGCATGTTTATTTGGTTAAGCTAATGAGGTTCTGGATTGCTATTTATATTTTCTGAGTTTTTCACTTGATTTGTGAGTTTTTAAATTTTAATGTCTTTTATGGGTGTTCGTTTCTCTTATAGTGGAGATATTGTCAGAGTTTGTTTTTGGCAAGGACAATTTCATCCTCTATATTGAATCCATCAGGGATCTTGATAGGAAACCTGTTGTTGTCGTGCCTGCTTCTATTGGTAAGGAATATACAGGTTTCTATCTCATTTTTGTGATTGATGGTGAATCATCATTTGTGTTGCATCTTTTGTGTTCTATAGCTTTTTATTCCTTTTTTTTTCCTGAGATAGAGGTGCCTGCATGTGTGTATGCTTGCACTTCCATGTTAGATAGAAAAAGGAAACAACAATACAAGCAAAGATCTATTTTGAGCTTTGAATGCTCACATATTCATATATAATATAACTACATACTGTATTCAGAAAGGATTCTCTCATTTGCCTGGCTGTTTTTTTACTTATTGATAGTGTTTTAATTTGTGATAGCATGAACTTTAACTTGACATTTATAATTTTACCGCTTGGATGCAACTTAATCTCTGTAAGTTCATCAAAATCCATGGATAATTAGTTTTACAGTTTATTGTTTCTTGGATTCACATAATCATAAACTGCCAAAGTTGAGCTATGACTATTAAAACTTGGGTTACTATACCTGTAAACACATCAGGATGTTAACGTAAAAGTCTAATCAGTTGTTGTAATTTCTGTTCTTTACTTTTCATTTTGGCAAGTTTGTTGCAAGCGATGAGCCCAGTGAAGGCAAGCATTTCATCTACATCCTTGCAAAGGTAGTTGCTCATTTTCTTCATGATGTTTGTGTTGCAAATATTTAATGATAGCTACTATTGAGGTTAATATGTTTCCTTGATGGAGATATCTTAGCATACTTTTTATATTCTTCATTGTCTTGAGGAAGCTGAAATAGTTGTGTTCCAAGGTAAAGATTTTGCTTGAATAAGACAGAGAACTAAGGGTGTTTTAAAATGACAACAAGAAACAGGTTCTTATATCTTGACTGTTTCATTTAGGTGTTATATTCAACATTTGCAAGCTTATAATTAGTTACTTCTCCTGCTCAATAGGTATTTTTCAGCTTCCTTAATTCTGTTCTTATTCAACTTTTTGGATGTTGCCACTGCTACTCAATTTTTTAGAGAATTAATCTCATTGCAAAAGTTTGAGACAATTAAGAAGTTGTTGCATTTTCTTTTGCCAGATTATTGCTACATTGGGTATTTCTTGCTATCAGCTTTATTTAATCTTTTTCCTTGACCTACATTTTGGGTTGCATTACTGACATTTTCTTTGCATTTGGGTTATATATGCAGAGGGAAGCAATTCTATGCAGCAGTGGGTTTCTTCTCAACCATGCAAGTCATCAGCTTTCTTGCATTATGCACTTAGTATATGATTTCTGACTTCCTTTCATAATTTCACTTAGTCTGTGAGTTTATCTTCAAAGTTGGCAGAGGTAGGGCTATTGCAATGCGAGACTAAGTAAAATTTATCTACCTCTGTTATTTATATGGAACACAAAGGATTTGCTTTTGTTATCTTATCATTTACTACTGTCCTTAACATGTTTTCATACGTTTGTTCCTTAATAATGACTACTCTTAGAACTGGCAGATGGGCGGGTCGGGTTGGGTTTGGGTTCGGTTTTTTTGGGTTGGGTCAGTTTCGGGTTAAGAAATTTTCGGGTCATATGCGTTTGGGTAATTTTCGGTTTCGGGTTGGGTTGGGTTTGGGTCGATTAAATGTCGGGTCATTTGGTTTCGGGTCAATTCTGGGTTGGGTCGTTTTCAGTTTCGGGTCATACGATTCGGATAATTTCGGGTTTGAACCTCGGGTTTTCGGGTTCGGTTCTTTTCGGGTTCGGTTTGTTACAATTCATTTTTTTCGGATTGAATAGTCGAGTCATTTCGGGTTTTAAATTTAATTCGAGTCATTCAAGTTTGCGTTTTTTTAATTTTTATTTCTATTCTTATAATTTGGGATTAATAAAAATTCTTTTCTTTTTGTAATTATAACATTTTTGATAAAATAGTTATAAGAAATTTCATTAATATAACTGATAATTCCAATCTCAGATATTTAAGTCTTAATTAATCAGTACAAATATATAATATATATATATATATTTTAGGCCATATGTCTCTGATTTATACTATATATATACTATATATATAATATAATAGACTTTCAAATCTGATTTCTATTTTAGACAATGTCTCTTTTGTTCATGTCTTTAGGGAGGCAAATTTTTTTGCTGATTCCTTGGCCAAGCTTTGTGTCTCTAAAACATCAAACTTGATTGCTTGGTTGTAATCTTTTACCTTATTATTAATAATATTTATTATTTAAAAAAAACAAATATATATAGTGTACATATATTATATAAGAATCAAAATTGAACAATAACTTGATCCAATGATCCTTTACTAATATATAAATTAAATATTTAAACAAAATCAACCGCAACATTTAAATTTTAAATTAACATAAATTAAATATGTAATGCATATGTTTTAACACTAATTTAAACTAATTAATGAAAATTAATTGTAAATTATTTCAAATTAAAACTAATTAAACATTAAATTAAACCAATTATGAAAATGCAAGCTTTTAAATCAAACAAATTAAAATCTGTCAGACCCTAATTTGAACAAATGTGAAAATTTGGGGATTGAATTGCATTACACACTGAGAACTATTATGCACAATAGCACAATATAAGTTAATCCATTTTATTTATATTATAACTTATAATCCATTTTATTTACCTCTTCAAACTTATATAACTTATAAATATATTGTATTAATTGAAATATTCATTGGCATTGATTTTTTATATGAACTATATTATAAAAGTATAAATATTTAAATAATTAGAAAATATAAAATAATTTCTATTATTTGTAATAATCAATATTAATGGTATAGTTTCAACTTTCAACTTTCAATTAATGGAATAATAATCACTATTTGTTCTGTAGCTTTTGCTTTCATCAATAATAGTTTGATTGCCTTTCTAAAAAAAAAATCAAAGACTAAAAAAATTAGCAATAAATATCATGAGATTGAGATTACTAAAATTGAATTAAAACTATCAAATATACAATGTTTGCTAATTATTTTACAAGTTTTACTTTTTACAATTTAAATATAATTAATTTTAATTCGGATCGTTTCGGGTTAATCTGTCGGGTTGATCGGGTTCGGGTCATTTTGGGTTTGGGTCATTTCGGGTTTGGGTCGTTTGGATTCGGGTAATTTCGGGTTTGGGTACCCAAAAATTCGGGTCATTTTTGGGTTGGGTCAGTTTCGGTTTCGGGTTGGGCGGGTTGGGTTGGTTGACTTTTTTGGTCAAATCAGGTTGGATTGGGTTTGGTTTCGGGCGGTCGGGTTGGATATCCGCAGTCGGGTCAGCTTTTGCCAGCTCTGACTACTCCGTTGGTGTTGCAGGCTTAAGTTACTGGTCGTGGCAGAACAAGTGCTGGATGTGTCTGTTCCTCAATAACTTTGTCAGTTTTCTTAAGTGCCATGTAATCTTACAAAACTTATATATACTCCATTATCAATGTGTAGTTTGTCTGTCTCTGAATTGTGGTTTGAAACCATGCCTATGCCTTTGCATGTTTCTATTAATGCCAAGTGCTGATGAATCCAACTCTTGCATTTAATTGGAACCAACAGAAACTGAATCCAATTTCAGCCTTATTTTTATATAAGCTCATTTCGGAACCTAACATCACAATAATTCCACTTGGGCTGCACTTAAAAAGAAAAAATTATGAGAATGTTGTCGCAGACTTCTCCAAGGCACATGAAGTTTCCCATGGTGATGAAAGAATGATAAATGTTTGCAGATGTATATGAGGTTATGAGTTTCAAAATTGCTGCAAGGTTATTTTGGATTTGTTTTGGGATTTTCTTGCACTTTCACACTAGTCTTATCTCTGAAAATGGTGTTCTATCTTAGTGACTGTTGAACCACTTGAAGAACAATTTGATGATGATGAATTAATGGAGACATTGATCACCATCATTGAAATTGGAGTCCATCTTCCTTTTTGCGTTTACCCCTTTTTTCAGTCTGGCATCATGATTTTCCTTATGTAAAATGCCTACAGAAGTGCCAAGTTATCGATGAATGCCAGTTTATCATTTTGCTTATGTGAAATACCTATGTGACTGCTTAAATTATTAATGTATGTTAGTTTACTTCTTAATGCAACCTATTTTTGTATGAAAATCTCAAGTTCTGATCACATTTATGAGTTTAACATCTGACATATGAGGACCAAGATTGATATGTGGCCCTATATATGTGTGTATAAAAGACCTTTGTCCATATGAATATAACTAAAACAATGAGGATCAATTTCCAGATTGTGTCTCTCTCATACTCTGATGAAAATTTTTCAGAAAACTATACACTGAAAGAAGTTTCACACTGTAGATTCACCAAAAAATATTAAAATCAAATACAATGTCAGAGCTATTGTCGTGTAATATTCATGTTTTTCCTTTGTCAAATTACATTACATCTTCATAGTATTCTTCTTATTTATATATTTTCATCATTGGCCCGCTCAAAGGTTATAAATTATAATCTCATAAAACACAGCAAAGAAAAACACCTATTCATGTGTAAATGCAAAGTACCAATTAATCCAAGAAAATGGACCGACTAAATGCAAAGTACCAACTCAATTACAACGAAAAAGAATCAATTGGTCCATTTATATAGAAATTTCAACTCCTTATTACATATTAACATTCCTAACTAATAGACATGGTACAACAATTACAATGTCACATACACTTCATCAACCATGAAAAACCCGTAACGAGACGCGGGCAAAAAACCTAATTTTTTTAATTTGTCTTAGGTAAATATGACTTTACAATTATTTGTTTGTTTTTTAGTATTAGTTCAATATATTGTACCTAGAACAAAGATCAAGAACATTTTTGTTCTTTTTTTTAATAAAATTTCTTTTATATTTTTTTTTCATAAATTCAAGTGACAAATTATAATTATTAATTTTTTTTTTGAAAATATTTAGTGCAATACCAATGGCCAATCCGTTGGTATAAGGGTTTATGGTAAATGATATACCAATAGAATGTTGTGGGTATAGACTTCTACCAACGCCTGTAATGCCTTTAGCCGTTGGTATAGCCTTTGACATTGAACAAGGGTAGGGGATGGTTATACCAACGGCAAGTAATTTATTGACGCCAAATATCCGTTGGTACATGACAAAAGGCTATTCCGGCGGTGCTAAAATCCGTTGGTATAGACATATACCGACGAGGGATATACCAACGGTAAGATTTTGTCGGAATAGTACTTTTGACCGTTGGTATAGCCATTTTGTGCCTTACCAACGGATTTTTCACTTTTACCTACGCTTTTTCAGCTGTTGGTAAATGGCAGTTTTCTTGTAGTGTGTTTATGTTAGTCCTTCTTTACCACTATATTATATAAAAATATATGACTCATGTATGATCAAATTGACTTTCTATCCTTTTGACTTGTTACAAACATTCCATAGGTGTCCCTTCGGGTTTGAAGATGGAGAATAATAACCATTCCAGTAAAGGTGACGACATAGAGAATCCAGCTAGCAATAACGAACTGCTCTTTTGGTTTGTCTAAATTCTTTTATATTTTTAAATTACTTATTAGCCATTTTGGTCTTTAAACTTATAAAAAAGAGTCAAATTAGTCATTTAACTTTCAATTTTGTTAATTGCACGTTGAACTTGTCAAAAAGGACAAATTATTAGCCCTTTTTGATAGAAATAGGTACAACTCCATTAAATTCCCACCCAATTTCTGTTCAATTGTTAACAGAGCCATACCAATTTCCGTTTAAAAATGACTAATTTCTCTCTTCTTTACGAGTTCAAACGTGAAATTGGCAAAAATTTGAAGTTCAAAGGCTAATTTGTCCTTTTTTTTTCAAGTTCAAGGGTCAAAATGACTATTAACTCTATGGAAAATTAATTAATACACTATGGGGTTAAGCAGACTAAACATGCGGGGGTTAAGGGTTGATATGTGCCTTTTAGGGAATAGTTTTGAATTTTAAAAGCAAAATTAAATCAGAAAATGGGTATGTGTCAACTCCTCACCCCGCTTGTGGAGTCCAAAATTTACACTCTCAGTATATCAAATAATTACTCTAAGTCTATTCTTAAATGTAATATTATTCGATACATCATCAATGTAGTTTTTAGACTCTACGGAGTGAGTTAAGAAATTGACACATACCTTATCTTCTAATTAATTATGTGTTTAATATTAAAAAATATACCCTGAGGAGACACATGAACTCTTTAATCCGGCTTGTGCAGCTTACTAAACTCCATGGATGATGTAATTTTATTTTTAAATTAATGTATAATAACATAGTAAGATGGGTTTTGGAACTACTATTTATTATTAATGAATATATTAGCTAATTATATATATATATTAAGCCGAGTACGAAGGCGGAAGCGTCTTCTTCATCGAGGCATTCTGTTTAACATACGAGCACTCATAGGCGGAAGAAGTTGCTGCCTCGACTAGTTGGCAATGGAGGAAACAGCAAAACAACGAGTGCAATCTCTCTGGGTAAACGCTTTGGACAAGGGAGAGATGAATGCTCTGTGGATGTCATGGAAGAGTATGGGCAGAAGTCTAGTACATCCTTGGCTTTTGATGATTTAATGGCGGAAGCTGCTTGTCAGTCCCGTCAAGAGCCATGATCGCACTTTCTTGGAACTGCCGTGGACTTGGGAACCCATGTGCATTTCGAGCTCTTAAAGAGCTAATTCGAAAAGAAGGTCCTAATGTAGTTTTTCTTTCTGAAACAAAATTACCTAGTGGAAAGTTGGAGCATATGCGTAGTTGTTGTGGTTTTTCGTTTTGTTTTGGTGTTGATTCTGTGGTAGAAGTGGAGGTCTTACTATGTTTTGGGATGATAGTGTTGATCTTACTCTGTTAAGATTTCCTCGGAATCATATAGACATGCTGGTTGATAAAGTAAATGGCAAGGAAAAGTGGAGATTAATGGGTCTTTATGGTGATCCAGAAAATGGAAGGCGAGTGGATTCTTGGAATTTATTGAGGCAACTTGCTGCTCATGATGTCAAATTATGGGCTTGTATGGGTGATTTCAATGAACTCTTATGGGGTTGGGAGAAGAATGGTGGGCGGCCTAGACCTACTTCACAGATGATTAACTTCCAAAATGATTTAGAAGATTGTTGTCTTCAAGACTTGGGGTACAATGGCTATGTGTTCACTTGGAGGAAGGGACCTATCTCTGAGAGATTCGATCGATGTGTGGTGACGAAACAATGGATAAAATTGTTTCCAGATGCGAACATTACTCATTTATGTTCGAGTGTTTCGGATCATGATCCCATACTTTTAAACGGAAGAGGAAGCCAGGCCGAAAGTACTTTGAAACAACATGATGCGCCAAAGGCTTATCATGGAGGGAATGATGCGCCAAGGACTTATCATGGACTTGAAGACAAGCATGGAAAGGATGTGCATGGGCTACAAGGAAGCATGGAGATGCATGAAGATCATGGAGATATTGTTGAACATGTTCCAAGCACCAAGAAGATGCCATTTGATCCATTATGCTTGCCTAATGGTCCGATGACAAGAGCAAGAGCTAAGAGATTCAAGGATGCACTCATGGGCCTTGTTCGAACTCATCTTGATGACATGAAGACTATTCAAGTTCAATTGAAGAGCTTTGATGATGATTTGAGCAAGAAAACACCAATCAATTACAAGTTCATCACTTTGCTTGCTATTGATTCTAGATAGCCGAATTGACATCATGGCATTAGCCCATTAGCTTTAGTTTGATTTGTTTGGGCCTAATTCTATCTTAGATTAACTTATTATTATGTTTAGATGACATTGGATTGGGCCTTGTTTGACTAAGTCCAATCCTTGTTTATTTATGCTTTGTTATTTACTTTTCCTAGTAGGACTTGGATTAGGCTCTTTCCTTGTCCTTTCCTTTATGTTTAAACCACCCAAACCCTTTTAGGATTAGGTCAATTTCGTTCTCCCTATGCCTATATAAGGGCACCAATATCTCTTGTAAAAGTGAAGTCAAGTTATTAATAAAGTTGAGAGGTTTATTCACCCCAAATCGATTATTTGGCTTCATTGTTCTAGATTGAGCAAACTTAGGGTTCTTCAATCTTGTAGAGTCCTAACAAGCAATTAGGTTGTGATTGCTTAATTGTTTGTGAATCTTGTGATCTTAAGTGTTCAATTGCAGGTCTAATTGATGGCTTAAGGACGACGAACGAAGAGGAAGACTAGGTTTGGTTTATCGACTCATACTAGTCTAGAAGTATTGGTGTTTCAATTTGATCTTTGGCGGATCTCAAAGGTAGATTTGAATCTAACACAACTAAATTCGTATCACAACATGGTGCAGAGAGTCAAATTTTGAGGAATCTTTGGGGAATAGCTGGAGCAATGGAGTGTGTGTTGATCTGTTGGCAAAGATTAATAATGTGCAAGATGAAGTACGCTCCTCTTTTTCGAGGAAACTGAGTAAGTTTCGAAACCAAATTGATTTGTTGAATGAAAAGTTAAAAGCTTTGGTCAGTATGAATAGTGACATAGAGAGGCAAAAGAAAATCCGAGAGGAGTTAAATAAAGTTTTGGCGGAAGAAGAGGCATATTGGATGCAAAGGGGTAGAGTAAATTGGCTTCGGGATGGAGATAAAAATACAAATATTTTCATTCTCAAGCTGATAAGAGGAGAAAAAAGAATGCCATTGTTGGTTTGGAGGGGGAGGATAGTCATTGGACAACTGACCTGAATGAAATCTAGCAAATTGCCACCTCTTATTTTCAGAAAAATTGCCACCTCTTATTTTCAGAAACGTTTTAATTCTACGGAACCTAGGTACTTTACTGATGTTCTTGAAAAGATTCAACCCTGAGTGACAGCAGAAATGAATGCGACTCTTCTTTCAGAGTTCACTGCGGAGGAGATTCATTCAGCCCTTAAACAGATGCACCCCACTAAGGCACCAGGTCCTGATGGTATGCCTGCGTTCTGTTATCAGAAACTTTGGTCTTTTATTGGTAGTGATGTAGTTAATTTTTGTCTTAATTTTCTTAATGGCAATTTTTCTTTTGATGTCAACCATACTCATATTGCCTTAATTCCTAAGATTAAAGAGCTGAAAAATATGACCCAATTCCGGTCGATTAGTCTCTACAATGTGCTTTACTAAATTATTTCTAAAGTGTCGGTGAACAGGTTAAAAGCACATCTTCCCAGTTGCATCAGTGAAACACAGAGCGCTTTTGTTCCAGGGCGTTTAATTACTGATAATATCTTGGTTGCTTATGAATTACTTACACTTTGAGAACTAACCAGAAGGGGAAGTAGGGTTATTTTGCTTTGAAGTTGGATATGATCAAAGCCTACGATCGGGTCGAATGGGACTTTTTGGATGTTGTTATGCGCCGCTTGGGTTTTGATTGTAAATGGGTGGATTTGGTTATGTTTTGTGTTCGTTCTGATTCCTTTTCGGTAGTAGTTAATGGGGAGGTTATTAATCGTTTTTCTCCTAGTTGTGGGTTGAGGCAGGGGGATCCCCTTTCCCCATATCTTTTTCTTTTCTGTATTGAAACTATTTCTGCTATGCTTATTGATAGTCAAGAGAAAGGATTGTTACGAGGAGTGGCTGTTAGTCGAAATGGTCTGCGGGTAGAGGTGTCAAACGGGCGGGTTGGGCGGGTTTCGGGTTCGGGTCATCTGGGTCCGGGTCAAATGGGTAATGTAGTTTTTTCGGGTCATTCGGGTTACGGGTCATCTGGGTTCGGGTTATTCGGGTATCGGGTCATTCGGGTCTCGGGTCATTCGGGCCTCGGGTCATTCGGGTTTCGGGTCATTCGGGCCTCAGGTCTATCGGGTCTCGGGTTGGGCGGGTTCGGGTTTTGACTTCGGGTCACTCGGGTTTCGGGTCAATTGGGTCAGCATTGAATTTTTAATTATGCCACTTTGCCCCCTGAATTTGTAAAATCAAGCCAATTTACCTCTGATTTGACAGTTGACTAACGAATTCCATTTAGTACCATAAAATTCGTTGATGTGGCATTTCCACATCAGCTCTCATGCGTTCCCCATCCTAGCGCATTTAGGGTCATGTGGGGCCCACATGAGTGCTGACGTGGAAGTGCCACATCAGCATAAGTTTGCCATGTCAGCAAATTTTATGGGATTTAACGGAATCCGTGAAGTGAAGTGGGGAATTGACCTTATTTTACAAATTCAGGGGGCAAAATGGCACAATTTAAAGTTCAAGTGACATTCTGGCTTAAATTTGCAAAGTTCAGGGACAGGGGGCAAAGGGACTATTTAGCCAATTTATAATAGGTAAAATCATAATAATAATTGGTAAAATTATAACAATAATATAAATTGTATTGAATAAAAGATGATTTAGAATAAGTAAAATTATAAATTTTATTGAATAAAAGATAATTTTAATTTATAATATTCTCGGGTCATTTGGGTTAATGTCTCGGGTTATTCGGGTTTCGGGTCATACGGGTCTCGGGTCATTCGGGTTTCGGGTCATCTGGGTTACGGGTCATTCGGGTCTCGGGTCATCTGGGTTACGGGTCATTCGGGTCACGGGTTCGTCGGGTCTCGAGTCGTTTACTTTTTCTGGTCAAATCGGGTTGGGCGGGTTGGGCGGGTTACGGATTCGGGCGGGTTGGGCGGGTTATCGGGTTCGGGTCAGATTTTGAGAGCTCTATCCGCGAGTCAGTCATCTTTTTCTTTTTTTTGCTGATGACAGCCTTTTATTTGGTAAAGCCAATTTGGTGGACAGCAAAAGGGTGAAGGACATACTAACGAGATATGAGGAGTGTTCGGGCCAAAAAATAAATTTTGATAAATCAGCCATTATTTTTGGTAGTAATGTGCAACAACATCATGCTGCCGAACTCTTGAATTTATTTGGGGTGAAAGAACAAGATTGTATTAAAAAGTATCTAGGATTTCTTGCGATGGTAAGGAGAAATCGAAGGTAGGCCTTTAGGGAATTGAAAGACCGGAAATGGAAAAAGCTGCAAAGTTGGAATGTCAGAATGCTATCTCAGGGGGGCAGAGAGATCATGATTAAAGCGGTTTTGCAGGCCATTCCTACGTATACTATGAATGTTTTTGCACTTCCCAAAGCACTATGTCATGATATTAACAATTTGATCTCACGTTTCTGGTGGAAACAGAATCATGATAAAAAACCAATTTATTGGGTTAGTTGGAAGAATTTATGCAAAAGTAAGGATTTTGGAGGCATGAGTTTTCGAGATATGAAAGATTTTAATTTAGCTCTCTTGGCAAAGCAAGGCCGGTGGCTTCTAATTGAATGCTCTAGCTTAGCTTACCGAGTTCTAAAAGCTAGATATTTTCCACGTTCTAATTTTCTAGATGCTAAGCTAGGATGGAATCCTTCTTTCACCTGGCGAAATATTTGGAGCTCTTGAGGTCTTTTAGAGTATGGAGTACGGTGGAGAGTATGAAATGGAACTAATATCCGCATTTTGAAAGATAAGTGGGTGCCTGGGATCCCTGGTTTTATTCCTTGATCTGCTTGGGGAAAAATAGATGAGAACTCGATAGTACTGGACTTAATAGATCATGAAAGTGGCGGGTGGAATGGGGATTTAATCGAGAGCATTTTTTCAACGGAGGATGCTTTGGCTATTCGTCACATTGCTTTGAGTGGAATCTCATTAAGGGATCGTATGGTCTGGCATTTTGATAGTTAAAGATTCTATTCGGTAAGAAGTGGATATCGTGTTTTGTGTAATTTGCAAGATGATGAGGAACTGTGAAATTCAAAGGAAATGGAGACAGTAAAATGGGATTTGAGACAGATTTGGAGCACTAATGTCCCTCTGAAAGTGAAGGTTTTTAGCTGGAGGCTTTTTCATGAAGCCCTACCAGTTGCCTCAAACTTAGCCAGACGTGGGATGGAAGTAGACCAGGTTTGTTTTCGTTGCAAAAATGGGGTGGAAACTTGTTTACATGCTGTCAAAGAGTGTGAGTTTGCCTCGGCTATTTGGAAAATTGTTAAAGAAAGATTTGATGGAGGTGTTGGTTCGGCTAGCTCTCAATCACATGAGAGTTTTTTTGGTGATCTGAAATGGAATGATATCGCTTTGATTACAACATGGGCAGTGTGGAATGATCGTAACACCGAATACCATAAGAAAGAGCGTAGAAATCCACAACATACGGTGGACTTCTTCTGAGCCTATCTCTTGGAGTTTCAATGTTGTCAACAAACTGTTTCGATCACATCAAATCCGTTGCTGATGTAGTTTGGCAAGCACCACCGGGGGGTTATTAAAGTTAATTTTGATGGCTCTTTTAAGGTCTCTTTGCAAGTTGGCAGCTTTGGTGCAATTGCCCGAGATAGTGAGGGCAATGTCATGGGTGCTATAGCAGGAAGATTGGATCAGGTATCGGTTGTTTTCACAGTTGAATGCTTAGTTGCTCTCAAAGCTATCACTTGGGCGAGGGATATGGGCTTTCGAATTATCGAGTTGGAGGGAGATGCTTTGACGATAATCCGGAAACTCACCGCCTCAACAACGGATCTTTCGCCCATTGGGCCATATATTACTGAGTTTAAATTTTTTAGCTCTTTGTTTGTTTCTTGCAAGTTACACATATTTTTAGAATTGGTAATGTGATTGTTCATGTTTTAGCTAATCTAGGTTCCTCTATGTAAGAAAATACTGTTTGGATAGAGGAAGTGCCTGACTCGATTTTAGCTACACTTTAAAAATGATTGTAACACGTTACCAAGTTAAATGAAATCCATTATGATCTTTCCTAAAAAAAAGTTCTCTATATTATCATGTAATTAATCCATAAAGTTTATCTATATATTTTGTTTAAAAATGTTTAGATACGATTGTGATGTGTTTTACATTAATTTTTTTTTTTGAGAAAATAAAAAAAAAATTGATTTGTTATATGTTCCTATATATTGATTCTCCCATTCTAAGTGCGATGAAAAGCAGCATTATTACCCATTCACTTTCTTGGTCTGCACCAATTTTTTTCCTTCTCGATATAGTTACTTTTGATCATGTTCTACGCCACAAATTTAACTGCAGATTCCAAAATATCTTTCATCATTTTTGTTTCAGTTCAATAAGATTAGTTAAGGTTACTACCTAGGATTTCTTATAGCTCTAGCTCTAACTTAGCATGCCGTTTCTTTAGCTGATAAAGTTTAGGGCTAAAAAATCCTATGAACTTTTCTAACAAGAAACACAACAGCTGAGCTTAATAGTAAATCCTTCTGGGTTTTTTTGGCAAATAGTAATCAATTTGTTGTGAATATAACTTGAACACTTGTTTTTTTTTGGCACGAAACTTGAACACTTTATGCAGCGATGAAGAAACTGAAAATGGCAATGTGGGAATGAATCGAAAGTTTAGGTATGAAAACCAAATTGGACACTTTCTGATCTGAGAAACATTTAAACTATTAACTTAATCAAAGCTGCAAGTTAAAGTGATAGTAACAAACATAAAATTATCTGCATTGTAGTACCACAGGTCAAACACATCCGTGAGATGAAATTTATGCACGGTGAAGCTCTAAGACTCGTAGACTTACTATGCAGAGAAGCTGAGGGTTTGGATCCTTCAAAAGCTGCCAATATATTCAGAAATCCAGTGTTTGTGGCAGCGACTCATGGGATTCCTGAGACCGTTGCAAAGATCATAGAGTCCTTTCCAATTGCAATTCAATTCCAGGACCATGAGGGCCATAACATATTCCAACGGGCAGTTTTATTTCATCACCATAGTGTTTTCAACCTGATACACAAAATCAGTCACGACTCACGAGCATAAACTGATAATAGCGGGAAATCAAGACAAGTTTGGTAATAATATCTTGCATCTGGCTGGAAAGTTGGCCCCGCAAGACCAGCTCAATTGTGTTTCTGGTGCAGCTTTGCAAATGCAATGAGAGTTACAATGGTTTAAGGTAACAAATCTCTTTAGCCTTATCATAAGATTTTCCCAAAAAAACAAAACAAAACAAAACAAATAAACAAACAAACAAACAACAATATATGCAGGTCAGATATCAGCCTTTTTGTCACCCCCTGATACTTGCATATCATTTTGCCACAAGAAGTGAAAAAGATTGTACCAAATGTCTATAAAGATGCTAGAAACATTCGAAAAAAAAGACACCTAGGATGGTGTTCACTGAAGAACACAGAGAATTGGTTAAAGAAGGATAGAGATGGATGAAGGATACAGCAAATTCATGCTCGTCGGTAGCAGCACTTATAGCCGCGGTTGTATTTGCTGCAGCCATTACAGTACCTGGTGGCACCAATGGTGATAGTGGCTTGCCAGTTTTTAAAAGTGAAAAGGTGTTTCTTGTTTCCGCTGTCTCTGATGCGCTCTCTCTTTTCTCATCCACTGCAGCCATTCTGATGTTCTTGTCCTTCCTCACCGCTCGCTACGCTGAAGATGACTTTCTCCATGCCTTGCCTAAGAGGCTAATCATGGGGCTCCTCACTCTCTTCGTCTCCATAACTTGCATGATAATTGCCTTTAGTTCCACACTGTATCTTGTGTTTGGAGACGATAAGACTTGGATTCTTATAACGGTCGCTGCATCAGCTTGTTTATTAGTAATTTTGTTTGTTTACTTGCAATTTCCGCTCCTTGTTGATATGTTCCTTTCCACTTATGGCCGTGGAATATTTCGTAAGCATTGTGAAGATCCCCTGTATTAAATCAAAATTCAGAAGCTAGGTGAGAAATCGAGTGTCTATCAAACAGATCAAATGAGAAAGGCAAACCACTGTAATGGTGTTTATAGAAGTATAAAATTTTTTTTTTTCTTCTCAATAATTTCATCACTAAGACTACCTTAAATCCTTTCATTTTTTGGAAGGAAGACTACCTTGAATCTGGCACAACAAACTTCACAATTTTAGTATTCTGCAGAAGTGATGTTCCTATAGCAGTCACTCACAGCCAGATTAGATTAAAAATGTCAATGGACAAGCACCACAATAGACCCTCTTCAGAATGAGGTCTCTGATATTTTCCGAAAGCAGAGACAATTTCCAACCAATGATTTCCAACATGGCCATCCAGAAAAATATTTGTAATCTTCAAGCAAAGCACCAAGACAAGAAAAAACCTCTTAATGTCTGGCTAAAAGTGATGAAAGCCCAGGACAGACTCAAGCAGCATGATATGGCAGTTCGTTGAAAAAGGAGGGACAATTTATTCTTCTTACAAAATGTTATACTGCGCATGCCAGAAAGTGAGTTTGGTAAAACAAAAGTACTTCAGTGCATCCAAAAAGTTTAACCAACAGATATTCATGACAGGTTGCCTCCTTTGATGTACTTATATTCATAACCGTTGGAGTATAACCTTTCTATCACGTGCTCATTCAACTGAATTGGGGAATGGCAGCTCCCAGTTCCATCGGACCATTTGATTGGAGAAATCATTTCAATCCTCATGTTTTCTCCCTTGAATTGCTAAATTCATCAGACTTGCTCCATTCCTGTCGTTCACATCATCACTTCCCAATCTGAGATGAAAGAGTTCATATATCACAGATGACTATGGAAGAAAGTAAAGGATCAGAGACTCCAGTAATAAGTGCCCCTTTGTTTCTAACCAGCAGTAGATAATCCAAAGCTCTCTTTGTAATGATTTCACCAGGTATCAGTACAGGAATACCTGGCGGATATGGACATATAAGCTCCCCACAAATGCTTCCCAGACTCTCTCCAATTGCCACTTTCCTTTTACGCGCAAAGAAGGATTCTCTTGGATTTAGACACATAGTAATATCAGTAAAGGGTGCTGAACCCCAATGGTCTGCTTTCCCTTTTTTATTTTGTAAAGACCAGGAATCTGTAGATAGTTTATTTATTCCAGATGCAAGCCTCTGAATATGGTCCTTACAAGTTCCCAGGTTAATTGCAAAAGTAATAGATCGAGTTCCAACAAGTTCACAGATGACTCCATGATCCTTGTCTAAGATTTCATCTGCTTCAAAACCAGACAAACCAAGCTGCCAAAACCCAAATGTTAGCCGCAATGGGTCGATGACAGGAAAGTTAGAAAATCCTGGTGTGCCAAGCTCTGATATATATGGAATATTCCTGATAATGTTTTTAGTTTCAATTGCCAAATCTATCGCATTACTGAAAATAGTTTCTGGTTTTTCACTTAGCTGAGCCCTAGCTGCATCAAGAGATGCCAAAAGCAGATAACTAGGGCTAGTGCTTTGAAGAGTTTGAAGGGATCTACAGATTCTTTCTCTGTCTACACGATTCCCAGACATATGTAACATTGATGACTGTGTGAGAGAGCAGAGGACTTTGTGGGTAGATTGCACAGCCAAATCAGCTCCTTGTTGGAGTGCAGATAAGGGTAGCTTGTGATGAAATCCTAAGTGTGCACCATGAGCCTCATCAACAATGACAGGGATTCCATAAGAATGGCACAGCTTTGAAATGTCTGTCAAGTTGCTACATATACCATGGTAAGTAGGGGAGGTGATAAAAACTGCAGCTACTTTTTCACCTTCCATCTGCAATTCCTTGATTGCTTTCTCTACCTGTAAAATCATCTATGTTAAGTCCTATATGAATATAATATTTGCTATGGAACAAAAAAAGAAATACAGAATTAAGAAAGAACAATAAAAAACTTAACAGAGTTAAGGGGACTGCCAACTGTCACAATCTTGAATGTTTTATTGGAGACTTACCTGTGACAATGTAACACCGCCAGCAATGTCCCAATGGCAATCATACTCGGGGATTATATATTTGGGTTTGGCACCAGATAATACCATGCCAGAAATGGCTGATATATGAGAATTCCGAGGTAGAATCAAATATTCTCCTGGGGAGCAAGTCGCCAGTATTGCTGCTTGGATTCCACAGGTGGTACCTCCAACAAGAAACCATGTCTCTGATGCTCCAAATAGTTTGGCTGCTTCCTTTTGTGCCTCGAGAATGGGCCCATCAGGAGAAAATAGGTTGTCAAGCTCCGGAAGCTCAGGTAAATCATGAATGAATGGTTTCAAACCGATAAGTTGAACTAAGGATGATGGTGCAGCCCGTCCTCTGTTATGCCCAGGAAAATGAAAAGTAGCAACATTTTGCTGAGCAGAAGTTTTCAAGGCACTAACCAAGGGAGGGAAGCTATTTGGCTGCACAATCTCAGCGTTTTGATTTTGAATTTTGTCTCCAATAACTAGCTTGGTGCAGCCTTTTTGTTGCTTCTTTCCTGGCTCATGGATGCTTCTTTCCTGCAAAAATTTAAGATATAAGCAGTTGATGAATACAAACTTTAGTCAATGCTTTGATTACTTGAAAATATACTGGAATTGATTAAAATCTCTGAAATTTTTATTCGTCTCTATACCTATAGTATTAGCAAATTAGTGCTTTTCGTTTCTTTCTCATTTTTTCTGTTTTGAAAGTTTAGAAAAAGGGCACATGGTGAATTTGCATTCATCTGTCCTATAAGCAAACTGACAAAAATGGCCATGAAAATACAATCTGGAGCTCCTAAATTTAACCAAAGCCAACTTCAGTAATGATTTTGCCTTTTGCCCCACCTCTAAAATTGATGAACACCGAATGAAGAAGCAATGAACAATATGTAGTTTCATGTAATTTCCAGCCTAAAAACTAGGCCAGACTACTGAAAATAAAGCCAACCTCTGAAAGCAAGCTAAACTTGTTAAACCATCATGATAAAACCCGTTCAAGCTGAAGTTTTTTTTTTTTTTTGACAAGATTGTTCAAGCTGAAGTTTAAAGAGGCAATTGACAAAAATATTTGAAGGTATAAGATGATTAAAGCCAATTGTAAGGAAAAGAATGAAATGGGCAGTGACCTTGGAAGCAAAAATAGAACTAGGAATTGTTACGGAAGAACTGGGCAGCAGCAGCAGCAGGAAACCCTGGCATAGAGCAAACACAAGAGAAAGAGATAGTGAGTGAGTTGGGATTTATGTAAATACAAATACAAATATAAAAGTGAATGCAAAAGGAAGAGAGTTAGAATACAAAGTAGAGAGTGAAGCAGAAACCATTGTTCTTGTTCGCCTGCAGAGCAGAGAAGTGTTCAACTCTTGAGGATAATCCAAAATTCCAAATGCCTTTTTCTTTTTGAAATACGAAGCAGAAAATGGTTCAAATCAAAGCCCATTTTATCTATAGACTCACTATATAGTTGGGTTTAAGCAAGCAGCCCATTACCATAAGCTTTGAGCCTCTCTCCCTCTCGCGCCCGCCGCGAAAATGAAACAAAACAAGATCTCAAGTCAAGAGACACACTCTTAAACTCTTCTCTGCCGCTTTTCTGTTGTTATCTAGGTAACATTTCTTTCTTCATTTTTTGCAATCTTTTTGTTTTCTTTGGTTATTGAGGAGGGTCTCTTTCATTATATTGATGGCTTGATTTCTTATATTCTTTTGATGGAAAGGCTTCAAATGGGTTACTATAGAGTATATTTTTCTTTTTTTTTTTGGATTTGTACTCCTACCCTATCTTCTAAAATATTTAAGTATGTCTAAATTTGATATTAATAAAGTAATTACTACTAATTAGAATCATCTATTCTTGAATTTAGGGCTCTTCATAATTGGATAATTGGTTCTGCTAGGAAAATTTGCTTCTTCAAAGTAGTGTTGCGACTTTTCAACTGGTTTCATTTTAGTATATTTATTAGGTATCTAATTCCAATTCTACTCATCTGGTTGCCTATGAAATCTTTTCTGCTCATTCACTTCCATCAGATTAATGGTATTGCCTTTTTAAAAAAAAAAAAGGAAAGGAAAGGCATGGTGTTGCCCTCTTTGATGTTCACTTAATAGATGTCTGTCCTGGTTGGTGACTGCTTTGTTTGGGAATGTTGTTACAGTTTTACATTTGTTGTCAATGTACTATTTATCTAAGCCATTTCTTGACTGCTTTCATCAGGGTGCAACTTTTATGGAGGTGATACAAATGAAATGACTAATATATGACTTTCTGAACCAGGTACGTACATTGATGAAAGATCCTGATACGCATATATTATCTTCTGCTGTTTTTCAAATTTGCCTGTTATAGGACTTTTAGAAACAGTAGAGGTTTTGGAGTTCCTTCATCAACTTTAACGCTTTGTTTTCCACTATTTTCCCAAATTCAACTAAATTGTTGTATGTCCCAAGTAGAGTTAGCAATTTTAAGATCTTTACACAAATTTGATAACAAACAAGACTCATAGTTAAGCAGGTGCTGGAATAGAGTTCTTGGGTGTTATTTGAATTAGTTTTATTATGTATGAGAATGAGATAGGTAGATCATGCTTTAATAAGTTGTTGTTTATTATTAATGTTAGTAGTTTCCTATCTTAACAGGACATGTTTTAATTTATAGCATTTCTCTGAGGCTGTAGTTATGACTTGTTAAAGGATAAAGACTGGTGTTATAAATCTCATTTAGCAGCGGTACGAGCAGGATTGAGTTGATACCTTGAGAAACAGAATTATTCAATGATTGAGTTTCACTTATCATACTTCTTCATTCTGTGTGATCGGCAAATTCCTTGTTGAGAATGCTAGTTCCTTTATAAAGGTTTGGTTCCCTTGACCTACTACATCCACTAAGCTTTTACAAGTTGAGCTGACCAAGCTTAGCAAACCCAAATAAGATTGTTTGCCTACACCCAAATAAGCTTAGCACTTATATATTATACTCAGCTGCATGCTGCTGCTCAAATTCTTGGACAAGTTAATTTGGAAAACAAGTTTGGTGCATGCAGCAAGTGAAACCCTATGTTTGCAAACTGCACATTTGGGTGAACAGGCGGAGGGGGCAAAGAGTCAACCAAGAACATGACTTAAAGTAGCTAGGGCTTAGGGGTGAACTGAATTAAGAAAAAGAAAGTTACATATAAGGATGGAATTTTTCATTTGTTGAATATATAGTTTGAATGAAATATGAGGGAGCATCAACACAATTTATTGGCAACAAGATGATGCAATGCAGTCAGATAGGGGTGAATGCAACCGTTGAATGGTTTGCTATGTGTAAACTGAATTGCCCTCCTTTCTCACTCACATCAATCTTGTGTGTTCCTTGGGGAGCTTTGATTTCAAAATTTGTAACCAATTTGGCAATGATAAGCCCCAGGATTGGCAGTGCCAGTATGATCCCAGGGCAGCTACGCCTTCCCATTCCAAATGGCAAATATCTGAAATCAACTTTCCCACCGGCGACGGCTTGTGTGGCCGATTCTTCTTCCAAAAACCGCTCTGGCCTGAATTCCTCTGGATTTTCCCACCATTTTGGATTGTTGGCCAGCCACCAGGCATTGACTACAACCTTAGACTCCTTTGGAATTGTGAACCCTCCCAGCTTTGCCTCTTCAAGGTTCATGTGAGGAACCAACAGAGGAATTGGGGTGTGTAACCTTAGTGTCTCCTTCACTGTGGCTTGCAAGTACGGCAATTCAAGGAGGTTTGATTCTGTGACAGCCTCTCCTTTGAGGACTTGTGAGATTTCTCGGCGGATCTTTTGCTGCACATTTGGGTGGTTCACCAGCTCAGCTATTGCCCACTCCATTGACCACAGAGTGGTTTCAATGGCTGCAACATTGATGTTTTCCACTATGTAGAGCACATTTTCTTCATTAATCTCTCCCTTCATTTCAGCATCTATTATGTAATCAATTGCACAGCTGATTTTGTGCTTCTCTCCATTCGCACCCATAATTTCCCTGTCAGTCATTACAAGTGTATATATATTAATTCCTTTTCAAGTTATATTATATATATATATATATATATATATTTGAATATTCTCATATAAAAACTTAAACAAAGACCATGTAATATATTCACATAGCTAGTTTTATAATGATGTTTTGAATTAATCGTATGTACTTCCATTTACTAATTTCTAACTGATTTGGATTTGACCTGCATCACACACCTGAGTTTGGTGGGTGAGTCTACTAACGGGGTGGCTACGTAAGCAATTACCTACGCTGACCACTCGATCCAACCCCACATTGTGATCTTTGCCATTAAGAGCATAATTTAATGATGATAAAGGAAGGTTACCTTCTTTTCTTAACATAATAGTTGTTGAAGAAGGCAAGCCGCCTGCTCTGCAAATCCCTGCACTTGTTCAAGTACCCTCTCAAAAAGGGTCTCAGCAATGGAATGAAATCACCATAATTGTACTCAAAACTCTGAGCCAAGCGGCTTCTCTCGGAATTGAACCTCGTTGCCTCAACGAATAAAGGGTCTTCCATGGACTCGAACTTGGCATCAAACATCATCCTATACATGATATTATAAAGCATAAGCTGCAGACGTTTTCTGATAACAATCCCTTTGCTCT
This sequence comes from Corchorus capsularis, assembly GCA_001974805.1. Taxonomy (NCBI): domain Eukaryota; kingdom Viridiplantae; phylum Streptophyta; class Magnoliopsida; order Malvales; family Malvaceae; genus Corchorus; species Corchorus capsularis. Next base: position 94,117 of record AWWV01015494.1, on the reverse strand, counting down.
TCACCAATTCCTCATCTCTCTTCAAGTCACCAACCACAAGCTCCATTTCTTCCTCCCACATGTTACTGTAATTGTGCACAACTTTGTTAGTGAAAAATGGCAGAGTCATAATTCTGCGCATTTTTCGCCAATGGTCTCCGTAAACTGTGAACACCATATCCTGTCCATTGCCCGTGAAAATGTCAAACACGACGTTGCGTGGTCTGGAACCGAATTCGACCCCTTGGGTGTGAAGAACCTGGGAGGCTAGCTCTGGGTCTGAAACCACTGCTAGATTTTTGGAGCCAAGTTTTAGGAGGAAGACTGGGCCATAGGTTTGAGCCAGGGAAGCTAGGAGCCGGTGGTTTAGGTCATTCCCAACCTGGAGCCAGTTTCCAAATATGGGAACAGAGAGAGGACCCGGAGGGAGGGCATTGGAAGAAGAACGTTTCTGCAATAAAAAGTAGGTGACAACAAGGAGTACTGGAACAAGGGTCAGGGAGAAGTTTTTGGTGGTAGCAAGAATAAAGAGCAAGGATAGTGTTATAATGCCAAGAATTGCTTTCTTACAAGGATGAGCCATACTTAAAATTATGATGATTGACTTAAGAAGAGTTGATTGGAAATTGTAAAAGTTTGGGTGATATATCTATGGAGAGGGAAAACTGAATACTAAATTTATATATAGATAGACATCGTAGGAAACAAGTGGGTTTAGGAGGGGTTGGTGAGTGCCCGAATTTGCCAATGGTTTTGAGGAAAAATCCATGGGCTCTTTTACTAGGATTGGGAATCAAGGTAGGAAGGGATTGATTCAATCCTTTTTCAAAGTCAAGATTGCTTTAGTTGGTAGGTGAAGCTTTTTAACTTCAACATAAGCATTCCCAGCTTTCAAATTTGTATATGTTAATGTCGTGTTATTAATTTGTACGTATTTAAATGCATGCTAGTTGATAGTATTTAAAGAGCATCATTTTATTATTTTTCTATCTATTGATTAATATATATTTGCTTGTGTACATGATCAGAAATGGGATAAACTCTAAACTAAATTACTTTTACATAATCTTGTAAATTGTACTTGTATAATTAATATTGTAATAGATACATTGTTTGATTTAACAAATGGCTTATTGCTCAAAAAGGCCCCTGAACTTACACAAAACGGCCAAATAAGCCCCTGAACTTTAATTGCAGCCAAATAAGCCCCTGAACTCTTTAAAAAGGCCAAATAAGCTCTTTTCTGATGGCTAAATGCTGAAATAAGGACTAAACATTTCAAGATTTTCTCAATCAAGGATCAACATACACAATTCCAACAAATTAAAACACATACTTAACAAATTTTTATAAATTAGAGAATTCTTAAATGAAAACAAATGTTTCTCATGTGTACACGTTAAATTTGATAGAAAAATGATATTATCGTGTTAATTAAAAATCAAAAACTATTAATCAAAATAAATTCATTAAACGTAATATGATATAAAATTATCGTACGTTTTTCAGTTTATATATATCTCACACACTAGTATTAACTTATATTGTATCCAATTTGTAAAAAAATATTAATTATGTGTTTTAATTTGTTGGAATTGTGTATTTTGATCCTTATTTGAGAAAATCTTGAAACATTTAATCTTTATTTCGGCATTTAGCCATCAGAAAATGGCTTATTTGGCCTTTTTAAAGAATTCAGGGGCTTTTTTTGGCTGCAATTAGAGTTCAGGGGCTTATTTGGCCGTTTTGTGTAAGTTCAGGGGCCTTTTTGAGCAATAAGCCTTTAACAAATTATTTGTACATATCATGCATGTATAAGGTTCCATTTTGTAGATTGGTGAGATTAACTCCGGGCACACTGAAATGAATTGGTGAGATATTACAAGCAAGGCAGCATGTGTTTGCGCTGCAGTCATCTTCTTATTAGGGTTATATTTTTTTGTAGTTGTTTAAGTCGGTTAATAAGAAGATATTGCATTGACAGTAAGTTAATCAGTTAGGAGAAACTCTTACATCCAAACAAATAATTCGCATATATAAAGCAAAACACACGACCTCTCTTTCATTTTAAAAGTGCATTACTTAAATTCTACTCCATCTCTAGGTAATTCATCAAAATAAAACTAATATTCTACTACTACATCTCTAGATAATTCATCAAAATAAAGTTAATTTTAATTGTTGTTTGAAATGTATGTTGATTATCTAAAAAAACATAGTACATTGCGATCATTTTTTAATCTTGATTGCAATTGTTAAATTAATAAACTCGGGTAGGTGGAAGAATTTGGCTTTTGCATAAGAAAGGCCTATTTTTTTGTAATAAAAAAACATGTATAGTTGTCGTAGGAAAATTGAATTAGTTGAAAGCATCTGCAGACAGTAGTGGAACCAGAGGAGGCAGCAGGGCCATGGCCCCCCTCCGGCTTGGTTGAGGATATAAGTTTTGAACCAAAGCAAATGATGGATTCATGTTTTGGCCCCCCATAATTTTTATTTTCTAATTTGGCCCTTTGTTTTTTAATTTACTCATAAAATTTTCTAATTTGGCTCCTTAATAAAACTTATAGTTGTAGTTAGCTCCCTTATGTGTGTGTATATATATATATACATATAAAATTCAAGTTTTCTTTAATTTTTTTTCAATCTATTTAAGTATTAATTATTTAGTTATTGTATTTTTTCCTTATTACTTTATTTATAATACTATTACTCATCAAGTTGGTGACTATTTAACTCATAATATTAATTTTTTTTGTTTATATTTTATTTTTTTGCTACTTATGAACATGATATTGAAATGGATTTCACAATAAGAGGTAGCCATCTCCTTTCCCATAATCAACCGCGCTCATCCTAGGATTCAAACCTGGGACCTCCCACAAAAAGTCCCAAGCTTTAGGCTGCGTTTAGTAAAGCGGTGCGATTGGTTCCGTTTGAACTGAAATGGTGAGATTAAACACTGTACAGATGAGATTAGATACTGTACAGGCCAGCGATAGAAACAGAGGTGTTAAGTGAAAATAGCGGTGTGGTGAGATTAAAATGTAAAATGACCATTAAGGATATAAATAATAACTACAAAACGTAAATTTACCATTAGTAAATTTTTTTATTTATAAATATTTGTTAATTAGCATGTGTGTGTATATAAATATATGTATTATTATTACTAATATTAATTAATTTCAATTTTAAATAATAAATATTTTTTTATTTGTTAGTTATTAATAATATATCAAATTTATATTATTATTTAATCAAATAATAAAATTTAAACATCATAAATATTAAGTTATTTGTTAATTATTATTATTATTGTATAAAATTGGAGTATTATTCAAAAAAGAGTACAAATTAAATGGGTTTAGAACAAAAAGGAATTTAATAATGTAAAAAGTAAAAAAATGGTTTAAGAAAAACTAAAAAGCAAACAAAAAAAAGGGTAAAAGTTGGAAACGGACTTGGTTGGAGTTGGCTGGAGCATTTTGCTCCAGCCAAAAAGCGTCGTTCCACCGATGGGCCAATTTGCCATGTGGGTCAACTGGAACCCAACTGATGTTACACTTAAGACATCAACTGACCAGTCCACTGCCGTTTTGGACCCAAACGGCGGTGGACCGGTGAACTAAACATACCCTTAATCACTGGAGGGTCTCCTCAGGGACTTTGTTTACATTGTATATTAGTATATATTCTCATATATTATCTTTAACTTGGCATTAATTTATCTATGAATATATGTGATAAGATGTTGTTGAAATATAATTTATATATACATGACCGCCCCCTTAAAGAAAGTTTTCTGGTTTCGCCCCTTTTCTGCAGGAGCATATGTAATTTAGACAATGCATCACAAAATGATTGTACTTAGTATTGGTTAACTGTGCTTTTGGAAATGTGGAAATATACTAAATATAAGCAACTAATGGAAACCTCAATAAAAAGGAAGTCGAATGATAAATAAAAAAACAACTTTTTGTAAAATAAAAGAGGAATAAGGAAATGTTAAATTTAAGTATCAAATAATATAATCAACAAATAAATCCAGATTTACCTCAAAATGTTGCGCTGAGAAGTTAAAGCTCCTAACTTTAGGTTATGCCATCCTAAGGCGCTGCTAAATTAAATGGAAGGATCTTATCAACGTCCACCTGGAAATTTTAGGAAACAGAACAGAGTCCATATGTGATACCAATTCAGAGAAATGTTAAGGAAGAAGAAACCCACCCAAATAGAAATGAAGACGAAAGGAAAATAGAATTGGAATGTCAATAATTTACCTATGAATCAACCATTATTGCAGATACATTTATAGCACAATCCTTTGGAATTTTGACAGAGGAGTTGAACCGGTAAATCCTAATATCCACACATGATTAATATGTAATTAAAACACACTAAATCATAAATATAAAAATAGTAAATTACAAAAAAGGCAGCAGTATAAGAGAGCAAAGTACGAAATTCATCGAGGGCCTTTTTAGTCACCCGAAAAATGCGAAAAGACCAAAAAATGCCAAAAGGAGGCACCACATTAATCCTCAATTTGGCCTTTAAATAATTTTCATAGTCACTAAAAATAATATATACAAGTTTATCGGCCCGCGCTGGCGCTACGGACAACCTTTTTTATAGAATTATTCATGATCGATTTAATGTAGAAAGGATATATATGAAGATTATTTTCTTTTTGTATCATTAGGTGTACTTTATGATATTGTTATTTTTTTATTGAAGGAAAGGATATATACTCAATTTTTTTTAAACATCACTGAATCTTTGTGTACATAAATGTTGTAAGTCTTATTCTTGAGGAATGCTAAGGACACTCACTCTAACACTCTCCTTTGGAAACTCTCTCTCTAATTGGGCCACCTCATCCAATTTTTCTTATCCAAAACTGGTAACTTGTTGGCTCTCATACATATATGGGCCAAACTTTTTTTTTTTGACCACATGGGCCAAACTTAGTTCTTTTTTTTTTTTTTTTTTTTAATTTTAACTAAGACCGAATAGTTTAGTACTTTAATTCACCATATTATATTTTTTCTATAATACCCTATATAATTTATACACATTTTTCTTCCTAATAATGCACTTAATTTATATTTCATTAATAACTTATCAATATTTTGCACTTGTAAAGATTTTTTAAATCTTAATATATATTTTTTTTATATTTACAAGTTAATTTTTTTTAGCCAGATTGATATATTATAGGGGTAAAACTCTCTTAACAATGATTTTTTTCTCCATGGACAAGACTCGAACTCGAAATCTTATTTAAGAGATAAATCTTTATATATAACGAGTATTAGATTTTGCCTTTCGCCACGTACTACATCATGTTTAAATTATATGTGTTGAACTCATATGAAATAGACTTTTTTTTTTGTTTTCTACCCGATATCCAGAGTTTTGCTCGACTAATTCAGCTTTGGTCCGGGTCATGCACTTAGATTTGGTGGGTGAGTTTAGAAACAGGAGCGGTTGTGTACGCAGGATTTTGAACCGAAGACCTGTTTAAGTTGGGGTGAATCGCTTATATTATTTATAGCTCTTAAAGTCTTATTCTCTCTAAACATCTGAGGATTTGATTAACTTAACCATAGGAGAGGATCCCCTCAGGATGAACTCAGGATCCCTTCTCCATGATTTCCTCCTTTGCAGGCCAATCGTAATTGTCATATATTGTATACAATCCGACACATTTATATTATTAACACAACATTTTGAAATAATGTATATTAATTAAATTATGAAACATCTTGAATGTTTTTTTAAATTTGATTGGTCATGTTAATTGAAATAAAAAAACTCAAAAAATACCTTTTTTAAAAAATATTTCAAGAATATCATTATTTTAAATTGAACTTTGTATTTTAAATATTTTATAATTCTATTCTCCTAAAAATTTTCTAAGAAAATAGAATTTATAAATATATTAGATTTAAATAAATGAAAATATAATTTTTAGTAGAATAAAGTTATAAAACCTAAATAATCTATATTAAAAATGACATCAAATATGATAATAAAATAATCTGCTTAATGAAAACCAAACTTTGTTTCCGTTTTTCTTCCAAAAAAAAAACAAGAAAAAAAACAAGAAAACCAAACTTTGAGACTTGGGATATACGTGGGCCATATATTGGAGAAGACAGAGAAGTACAAAAATTGAGTAGAGGATTTTCCAAAGAAAAAAATGATTTGAGAAGTTTGGTTGATTTCGTCTCATTATCTCACCTAGAATGAGAGGTAACCGGTTTTGAGTGGGAAGGAGGGGGTGATGTGGCCTAATAAGAAAGAGAGTTTCCAAGAGAGAGTGTGGGAGAGAGTTTCCATAGCATTCCTCCTTATTCTTTATTAAAGTTTCCAAATATTGTATGTAGATGTTTGATGGGACATGTAAATTTCGGAAAGTACATTATAAGTACATTCATAATTGGTATATCTAAATCCAACCTTGTATCGGACAAAGAGTATAAAATGCAACCCTCTGCTGTAGTTGATTCTAAACTGCTATTTTATTTAATTCATATCAGAAGGTGCCTTATGAGCAATGAATTGCAGAAAATTACCTTTGATTTCTTGGTGCCTAACAACAAGGAATGGTAAACTAAATGATCCAATCGAAACGGAAAAAAAATACCCAATAAAGAGGGAAGAACAGAGAAATAAAAAAGAGCTGGAATCACTACTCCTGAATATCATAATCGCCATGAATGCAAACTGATCAATGCAAACTGATTAAGATGGGAATCCTAACCGGATAGAAAGGATTCGAAGAATTGAAATAAGAAAGGATGCTGAACAGTTCTGGAAGGAGATTTGACCAAGGCGAGAAAAGAGAAATTAATTCTATTAAAACGGAAAACGACTTTAATCAATTAAATAAAAAGTAAAAAACAGACAAAGAGTTAAATGCTTCCCTAAAGTATAATAAACAGGGAAAAACAGAAGACGCAATCATTTTCTTTTAATTTAACACGTCATCCAGCAGATCAAATCAAATTATAAGTTTTTAAAAATTTTGAAACATCTACTCAGTTATAATTCTCGATTTCATAGGCCAATAATTAATATATATATATATATATATAAATAAAAAATTGGATCAGTTATACGAAATTGGGTGATTCAATAATTATACCTGTAATAATTTCTAAATAATAATAAATAGTAATAATAAGCTTTAATCATACCCATATAACTTCTTAGAACCTGAAAAACATTAAATTCTATAGTATAATTGAAGAACTTGTTTTTTACCATAGCCAAAAAAAAAAAAAAACCCTTCATTATGGTCAGGTAGTACTTATCAGTGTTGCTTTTTTTTTTTTAAATTTAATAATAAGTATTATTATCGGTGTTGTTTCATATCCATGTCCATTCCAAACAATTGAGGTTTTGGAACTAATTGACTAAAATTTAGATCATGAGGTTTTGGAACTAATAATTCACATATCCGTAACAACCAATTATTCAAGATAATTCATAAGTCCGTGAATGGTTTAGTATATAAATTACAATATTTCTATAGGTACTGGAGTTGCTGCTAATAGATAAGTAGAAAGGCATAACAACCAAATAAGTTGCTGCTAATAGTTTTTGTTTTTATAATTATATTTCTATGTAGGTGGAGTTGTTCTGTGCTTGGTTGTATCCTTGTGAATGACTATAGAAATGAAACGGAGCAAAATACAGGAAGAATGATGGAAAGAAAAAAAAAATAAGAAAGAAACAACAACTTTTGTAATAATAGTTCAAGATCAAAACAACTCTATATAAAAGTGATACTCATAACTTTTATATTAGGAATTCATGAGAAAAATATATCATAAGATCATGCATAACTGCAATGGACAACTAAAAGTTCAGCTAATCACTCCAATCTTCATCTTCCTATTTCAGTTGGTCCATCAATCCAAGGAATTAATGTGATTGAGTGGGTGGCGCTCAGAATAGATGCCCAAATGAGATGACAAAATCTGGACATCTTCACGCAGCTTACGTAGTTCATTCAAAATACTAAGCAACTTTTCCAACAGAATCTGGAAACATGAGAGGAAATATAAATCATATCAGGAATAAAACTAAAAAGAAACTGATACATACACAACCAGACTTATATAGGAAAATAATAAAAAAGATTGGCGCAAGAAACAACAATCTAGTTCACTCACACTGTTATGTAATTCAAGCCTTGTATGGCCCTGGTTCTTATGCAGAGAAGCAAGCCGAAGTGATCCACGATTGATAAAATCCTCAACACACAACCTACAATGGTCATCCATTACAGCCTGTTCCTGATTACAACTAAATCTCAAAAAGTGTACAAACTCATTATTTTCAGGATAGAGACAAACAAATGAATAACTAAAAAATGGAAAACCAAAAAATGAAGTGACAGAGAAACAGACCTGAGGAGATAAATCCAAGAGGATTAAGAAACGTGAAATGGAAAAGCAAAGAGGAAAAAAATCGTTTTTAAACAATAAAAGAAGTAAATTACCAAAAAGGGCATCAAGAAAAGGGAAGGAAGAAATTTATCCAGGGGCTTTTTAGTCATCCAAAAAGTGTGAAAAGACCAAAAAAAGCCAAAAAAAAGCACCACATTAATCCTCAATTTGGCCTTTAAATAATTTCCATTGTCATCAAAAATAATATATAGTAAATATATCATTGATATTCGTTATGGTGCATATCAGAATATGGTCAGCGGTGGGAAAATATGTGTGTTGGGGTCATTTTGGAACCAAGGTCAAGTTATGATTTTCCACCGGTTTGAACCCTTGCCCTTTAGGTCCAATTTTAACATCCTAACCATCACAACAAGGGAACAACCGGTGGCCCAAGGTCAAGTTGGTCTTTCTACTATAATAATAAGACAAAGATTTTGTTGGACCACCACAGACACAAGCTGCCATTCTCAGTTGAGCTCTAACCTGCACTAGGCGAGGTCGGTGCTGCATTGGCATATCACAGGCAGTTGACCATTGGACACACGTCACCCAAGCATTGCTGAAAACGGATTTCACTGGCTAATCTCGCGGTGCCCTGTCGTATACCTATCTCTCTCTCTCATATAAAAGATAAACTCGTCCACCAGGTAACCCTAAGCCTCTCATTCTACTCCTACCTCTCCATTCTCTATTGTTCTCGCCTCCACCTCCAAATACTAACTTGAGCGTTAGAGAGTCTACGCCAGACCAATGTCTGGCCTCTCCTGACATGTTTCTTTACTCTCTTCTAGGTCCGCCCCCAACTCCACTTTTGGCACAAATATTCAGCGCGCCAGGTAGGGGGCAAATCTGACCATGGCAATAAAGAGAGTCACCGTAGACGACGAGAACACCAACACTTCCCTTCTACCAGAAAACACCGTAGTTGACCAACAACAAGACGACGTTCAAGACCCTAAACCACCTCTGACAGCCGAGCAATTCGACGCACTCGCCAAGCAAGTTGAAATATTGACTATCGTATTCCAACAAAAGGATCCACCACCCAAAGTGCCCTCCAAAGCCAAGAAGAGCTCAAAAAACCCAACAAGAAGCCATTTTCCTCTTCCTCAAATGGTAGCGATGTTGATTCTTCGCCCTAGTTGAAGTACGAACCTCCAAGGACCCATGACTCACACTCGAAGATCCTATAAGAGGATAAACAAGAAGCCAAATATGGATTTGAGGCTCGCATGGAGGCCATGGAGAAGCAAATGAAAGACAAATCTTTTGTGGATGTGGATGAGTTTCGGCTTTTGGAAACCTTACTGTTTACAGACAAGATCGAGCCTACTCAGCCGCCTAAGGTTTTCGAGATCGACCCTGCTAGCCTACGATGGTGCTTCGGACCCTTTTGATCATTTGGAGCATTTATTTTCTTCAATCTTGTGCCACGAGGTGGCACATATATGGCTTGTCTCGTATTTTCATGGCTGATCTCAACCATTCAATATGCACAGTCCTAGCCTTCCCCTCTATATAATTGTTTTTTTTTTCCTAATTCTCAGCAACAAGTGTACCAGTATCCACCTTGATGCGCCAAAGACTTATCATGGTCTTGAAGAACACAATGGAGATCATGGAGAGGATGTGCATGGGCTGCAAGGAAGCATGGCCAAGCTTAAAGATGATGGAGATATCCCACAACATGTTTCAAGCACCAAGGAGATGCCAAAGATGCCATTTGATCCATTGAAGATGCCATTAGGTCCGATGATTAGAGCAAGAGCTAAAAGATTTAGGGATGCATTAATGGGCCTTGTTCGAACTCATCTTGAAGACTTGAAGACCAATGAAGTTCAATTGAAGAGCTTTGAAGATGTTTTGAACAAGAATATTGCAATCAATTCCAAGCTTCATACAATCGATTCTAGGAATATTCCAATCGGTTCTGAGCTTCTTACATTGCAATCGATGAGCATGTGGGCTAGATTGATATAATCGGTCATTATGGACCTTAATTATATCTTAGATTAGCTTATTGTTATGTTTAGATGACATTAGGATTGGACCTTGTTTGACTAAAATTCAGTCCTTGCTTATTTATGCTTTGTTATTTACTTTTCCTAGTAGGACTTGGATTAGGATCTTTCCTTGTCGTTTCTTTATGTAAACCCCCTATAAGGCTTTAGGATTAGGAGAGGGTCGTCCCCTATGCCTATATAAAGGGACCAACCCCCTGTTGTAAACACAAGTTAAGTTTTCAATCAATAAAGAGAGTTCTTTTGAGAATTTAGCTTCATTGTTCTAATTTGAGTATACTTAGGGTTCTTCAATCTTGTAGAGTTCTAGCCAACAATTAGGTTGTGATTGCTTAGTTGTTTGTGAATCTTGTGATCTAGGATTGTCAATTGCATGTCTAATTGATCATCTTGGACTAACGAACGAAGAGGAAAAAGCTTGCTAAGGTTGTTGACTACATCAAGTCTAGAAGTTGAAGTTTCAAGTAGATTTTTGGAGGAATTCAAGGATAGATTTGAATCTAACACAACTAGATTCGTATCAATTGGTATCAGAGCATATGTTATTCTTCTTAAATCGGTAAATCTATCATTCTATTCATCATTCATCAAGTTCTAACTCCATTTTCATTTATCTAGTTGAAAATCAAAAAAATCAGAAACTTGTGAATTTTATTGTGGATTCATCTTAGCTCCGATTGCTTTGAAATTTCATATTTGGAGTCCTCAATATATCAAGGTTATATCTAAAAATATTTAAAAAATAAAAATAAAAATAAAATAAAATAAATATTTCGACCAGAAACTTGTGGTTTTGTTCTGGATTCGTTAGTGGTCAGAGAGCTTTGAAATTTTAGATTTAGAGTTTTTATGTTGTGATCTTTCTGGGGAAAATATTTAAAAGATTCAAAAAAATCTGTGCTGTTATCGCAATTTTGGGAATTTGGGGATTAGGGTTTGTGTTCTTGTTGCAATTGATCTAATTGGTTGCAATTAACCCTAATTGAGTGAAATTGGTTGTTTATTTGAGATTCTTGGGTTGCTTTTGCTGTGATTGAAGGTTTAATTTGAAGAATTTCAGGTTGGAACCCTATTGGATTCAAGTGGTACCAAATTGGAATTAAGTGGTAACTAGGGTTCTTGAAATTGTTTTGCGATTTGAGTTGTTTGATTGTGGTTTTGCAGGATCAATGGAGCAAAGATTGAATTTGAGTTTGAGACCTGCAAATTAGTTGGTTTGGTTTGAGATCACTTATCCTTTGATTCACTTAAGTTTTTGATTCTAATTGTTTGTTCCTCAAGTAGGTCATGAGAAGAAAGAAGTACTCTTACAAGTTGCTCTTATTAGGCTTATTGAAGCTAGTAAAGGCAAATTCTGGTGAGATCATCAAGAGTGATAGAGGACCGCCAATCCATAGGTTGAGTGCAAACACGAGAGCACAACAAGGTATACACACACACACACACACTTGTGAGGATTTTTATTACTAACTTTACTTTTGTGTAGGTACAATGGGAGATAAAATAGATGAAGGAAATCAGGCCGATATGGCTACTATGTTGCAAGCTACTCCCTCCCATTCAAAATAAGTGCAACACTAGGAATATTACACAAACCAAGACAATGATTAATTGGTTTTAAATTTAGTAAAAAATCACTTAAAATGGCATTCTTACCCTTCAAAAAATTTTATAAACAATTAGATAAAATTCTTCTCTCCCTTCCCAACTTTCCAAGATAATTAAAGATTCAACTACCTAACCAACACAAATAGAGATATATATGGAAACAAATCACAAATTACATTGGTTTTATAAATGTTGCACTTAATATGAATGGCTGCAAATCTTGAAATGTTGCACTTATTTTGAATGGGAGGGAGTATAATGTAACAACTTGGCACCTTATCTACAAGAGTGGATACGTTAGCTAATGCTCAACAAGCAAGAGATGCCCAAAATCAACAAAGGGCGGTCCATGAGGCCAGGGATTGATAAGAGGGCTGATCAAGTTCAACTTCCACCACCAAGGAAGTAGTTAGGAGAGATCCCATGGATCGATTAAGGGAGCAATAAGCTGGAGGTCAAGCCTACAACGAGAACTTGCGACCTAGGAGGGTTGTTGATAGAGAGGAGCCTAAAAACAACATCAAGTACACAATTCCTAAGTTCATTGGGAGAGGGCTTCTAGATGATTACTTGGATTGGGAATCAAAATTGGAGATGTACTTTGACTATCATCCTTATGCCGAATTTAAGGAGCAAATAGCCATCCTTGAGTTTACTGAGAATGTTTTGAATTGGTGGAATCAATTGGTTCAATCTAGAAGGAGAAATTTGGAGAGACCAATTGAAACATGGGCTGATTTGAAGAGTGCTATGAGGAAGAGATTTGTGCCAAGTCATTACATCAATTCTCTTTACCAAAGGTTGTTATCTTTGAGGCAAGGATCTAAGAGTGTTGATGAGTGCTATTCGGAGATGATGACTAGGGCTGAGGTTGAGAAGGTACCTCAAGCTACAATGGCTAGGATTCTTGCGGGTTTGAATAGGGAAATTCATGATATTGTGGAATTGCAACAACACTATGATGTTGAAGAGATGTTGCAACATGCTTTGAAGGCCGAGGGTCAAGTTAAAAGGGGAGGTGCGATTAAGAGAGGATTTTCATCATCAAGTAGCTCATGGAAAACTCCTATTAAGAAGGATGAGAAAACTCCAAACAAGGAGAAGGAGTTGGCGCAAAAGGGGCTTGTAAGTTCCAAAACCGATTCCAAGGGTTCATCTAGTTCATCATCAAAGTCCCATATTAAGTGCTTTAAGTGTCAAGGATTTGGTCACTATGCTAGAGATTGTGTTAACAAGAACGTGATGTACTTTAATGAGCAAGGTGATCTTTTAAGTGAAGAGGAAGATGATTTTTGCTTAGGTTCTAGTGGGGATGATGAAATGGATAATGAGGAGGATGCGATTGATAATGATGATGGTGTGATGGTGTAGTACTTCCACTTAAAAGTTTGTTTGCTAGGAGAACTTTGAGTGCCTATGTGAAGAGCGATGTGCACAACCAAAACGAGAATTTGTTCCATATTAGGTGTTATGTGATTGGAAAACCTAGTAGTGTGATCATTGATGGGGGAAGTTGTACAAACGTAGCTAGTGTTTATTTGGTGAGAGAGTTACAATTACCCACATCGAAACACCCTAATAGTTCGGAATGGTTCAATGATAGAGAAGAAATTAAGGTTAACAAACAAGTTTTAGTTTCTCTTTCTTTGGGCAGATACAAGGAGGATTTTTGTGTGATATCTTGCCTATGCAAGCTTGTCATGTGTTGCTTGGTAGGCCTTGACAATATGACAACAAGGTGCATCATGATGGTGAGACAAACAAGTACTCCTTTATGTGTGGTAAGATTCCTATCACTTTAGTTCCTTTATCACCTCAAGAAGCTTTAAAAAATAAATTGAAATTGAGGGGTGAATTTGCTAAATGGAATCTGAATTTAGGACTAGAGAGAAGAATATGGCCGAACCTAGTTTGCATGATTGTAGGGCTGTTTTGGTTGAAAGAAAAGATAGTTCTAAGAAAGTTGTTAAGGAGTGTATGTTAGCTACAAAGAGTGAGATTAAAAGTGCTTGCATGATAATTCTGTTTTGATCTTACTTTTACTTAAAAATACACTTGTGAGTACTAACAACTTGAATAGAGAACTTCCAAGCAATATTGTTTCTCTTTTGAGTGAATATGCAGATGTGTTTCTTGAGGAAATTCCTAGTGGATTACCACCAATTAGAGGGATTGAACATCAAATTGATTTCATCCCTGGGGCGCAAATTCCAAATAGGACAGCCTATAGGACAAATCCTGAAGAAACAAAGGAGTTGGAGAAACAAGTTGGAGAGTTGCTTGAAAAGGGTTATGTGCGAGAGAGCCTTTCTCCATGTGCTGTTCCTGTGTTGCTTGTTCCTAAAAAGGATGGAACTTGGAGAATGTGTGTTGATTGTAGAGCAATAAACAACATAACAGGTATAGAAGTTGATGAAGAGAAGATCAAAGCCATCAAAGATTGGCCAACACCAACCAACGTTGGTCAAGTGAGATCATTCCATGGCTTGGCTGGATTTTATAGGAGGTTTGTTAAGGACCTTAGCACCTTGACAGCACTGTCGCAACATCCGGGTCCGGGGGGTCCGAACCCTACCGCTGAACGACTTAAAAAACTAACGGAGTCGCCACTAATATTTTTTAACCTAGGTGTGATTAGCCACCTATCCAATTATAAAGTCTAATATTAACCTATGCTCGGCAAAGGTAACACTAAACCTAATAAGGTCTACTTAACCAGAGATTCTATGGTCCAGGAGTTGGGTACGCGTGGGGAAGGATTAGCACCCCCACGTCGCCCGTCAAAAGACGGTACTGACTAGTTCAGAACTACTGTGGGTTTCTATTATTGGTTGTCTGTATTCCTAAATTTTTCATGCTCCTAAACTCTTTTATTAATCCCTAAATTTAAGTAAAATAAACAAGCAAAAATGAATTTTGAATCTTCGAAATAGGAATGTTGGGAACTTTCCCGTTTTCTATTTTGTTCTCTTTTTTGGCTCCTCATGAGAGGATTTTCTTTAAAACTTACCTTTAAAACGACTCTTTTTTTTAGAAAAACAGTTTTATGGGAACCTTCCCATTTTGTAAAAAAAACTGGATGGGAACTTTCTTTTCCGACCACTAAACTAGAAACTAAAACTAGCAGGAACTCTCCCTTCTTTTGAAAACTTTGAGGAAAAAAAGACTCTTTTTGATTAATTGATTTTTTGTCTTTCGAAAAACCAAAGAGAACAAATGCAAGCACAAACTCTTTTTTAATTTTCGAAAAAGGTTTTTTATTCTTTCTTTTTTGGATTTTGTTAACAACTAATTCTCTTTTTGTTTTTAATTGACTCAATTACCCTGAATTAAGCCTTTATTACTGATTATCTTTCTTTGATTCTTAACTGACTCAATCACCCTGAATTAAGCCATTTTATTTTTCCAAATCTCTGCTTCTTACCAGACTTAATTACCCTGAATTAAGTTACTTATTGAACTACTTAATTACCCTGAATTAAGTTACTCATTAACTCACTTAGTTACCCTGAATTAAAGTTGATTACTGACTCACTTAATTACCCTGAATTAAAGTTGATTACCGACTCACTTAATTAACCTGAATTAAGTTACTCATTGAACTACTTAATTACCCTGAATTAAGTTACTTATTAACTCACTTAATTACCCTGAATTAAAGTTGATTACTGACTCACTTAATTACCCTGAATTAAGTTGATTACCGACTTGCTTAATTACCCTGAATTAAGTTGCTTATTACTGATTCACCTTTTCTTACTTCTTAAATCCTGATCTTAATCTCTTTTTTTGGATTTTTCTTTGAAGACTAAAAAGAAGACAATCTTCCGACACGAGCTCTTTTTTAATTTTTGAAGAAAATAGCTTTATTAACTCCTTTTCAATTTCCTTTTTTTGGATTTTTCTTATCAATTAATTGAAAATTACTAAGTCTAACCCTAGATGCATGAATGCACATGATGCATGATTTCCGGTTAGAATGCAATTTTTACCAGGTGATTATACGAGAGGCGTCATTTAGGCACCTTCCACTTGATTGGTAAGACCCCCAAATAAATACCTCAAGCCTAGAAAATCCGGATCAAAATGGACAATGCTGCCAACATTTCGACCGATTATTCCATCATCGGAGTTCATTCACTTTAGTTAAATGAGCAGGGTATCAACAACATTTAAGGAAATTAAACATGGATGCACGTGCAGTCCATTTTATTGATTAATTACTAAAATTACTAAAACTAAATTTATTCCATATTAATTCAAAGATTTAGTTATAGGCAATACCGCAAGCCTAAACTCAAAAGTCCAAATGAAAGAGATAAGCCCAAACTAGAGCCCAATGATAAGAAGTAGTAATTGAATTTAACACACAACTAATTGGAAGGTCCAAAGCAAACTTAAGGCCCAATGAGGAAACCTAGTCTATTCTTTATTCCAAATATGAATTCCAAAAAAAAAAAATGGAAGCAATCCAAATTCTAGAACTTCTAGGACTTAATCCCAATTAAAGGACTTAAACAAACCCTAGTTTATTATTCTATTCTTAGATTAAAGGCTCATTTTTAATTACTAAATCCCAAACTTTATTAGCAAATCAAACTACCCTAGCTTTAGTCAATTCTCAAATTGTTTAACATACTAATTTCTAAATAATACTTATTCTAAATTTCGAATTAATCTATCCAACATATATATATATATATATTTATTTTTTCTACCAAAGACTATTTCTTTCCAACTATTTTAAGCTAAATAATGTTAATTTCATTAAACTAAATTAACAGGCACCTAATTGGACAAAATTAAAACCTAAATGACCAAATCAGACCAATACAGGAACCTTATTGAAAACGGAAAGGAGTTTATGTATTTAAATGAGTAAAGTTATTAACTTTTGGACCTAATTGACTTAAAATAAGGGTCAAATTGAATAACTAACAAACGACATACTTGAAATTAAAATAGAACCCAAGAGTATTAGACTAGTATAAGTACTAACATTTAGACGGGAAAAAACAAAACCTTTAGAAATTCTCTCACCTCTCTCTACCTTTACTTCGCCGGAACTCACTGACCACGGTGGCGCCGCTGTGCCGGAGAAGTTTCCAGTCGCCGTTGAAGCCGAGATTTCACCGAGAGACCCGTTTCGACGCCCCCATTCCAGATCTGGCCTCAAATACTTCCACCGACGCCGGAAAATGCCTCAATCACACCGAACCCGAACCTATGTCCAACCCCAGATCCGCCTAAGTCCACCGTCGGATCTAGTTGATATCAAGGTATGTGACTCTTCTCCCCTTGATGTGACTCTTCTCCCCTTATGCTCCCTTTTTCACCGAAGTACTTTTGTAAAACTATAACTATAAGACCTAATCTAGGTTTGAAAGAGGCTAACATTTTTTTGCTTTTTCTTTTGCAAGAGAGGGACAAACAGAAAAGTAATGGAATAAAAAAAGAAGACTGAAAGACAAGGGATGGAGGAAGAATCAAACGAGAAAAAGGATCTACAAAGGTAAAAGGACTTAACTTTCTCTTCTCTTTTTTGTTTTCTGTTACTATTGAAGATAAAGAGAATGGCTAGGGTTTTTTTTTTTCCTTTTCTTTGAATCAGTGTCTGCCTCCCTTTCTCTTAATGAAAATGTCATATATATATGCCCTCTGTCCTTGATGAAAATTTTCATATAATCCTGAATACCCATTTTAACCAATTTGTTCTTTGTGAATTATTAGCTGGCAGTGTATGCAAATCAGTGTGTAAGACTGAATATGCCCTTCATTTGTCTCTTAGTGCAGGTGGAAAATGTTGCTGCACGTGTGAGATATTTGAGCTGTAATTTTGGTGCAGTTTCCTCCCTCCTTCCTTTCCAATTTCTGATTTTATTTTCCTTTTTCTGATTTTTCCATTCAATTTTGCCTAACTAATTTTGTCTCCTTGCAGGTGATGTGGCTTGCTGAGCTGGCGGAGAGATGCTTCTGCAACTCCTTGATGGGTGAGTTGGCAGAGAAATCCTTTCTCTGTCCAGGTATATTCTCTTCTCTCTTGAACTAATTCTGTTTGAGATTGAGATTGTATATTGAATTCACTCCCCCTTGTTGTGAATTGAATTTATTGAGTTTGAGGTTGCTGTTTCAATGCTTTGCAAATCATGCCTCTGAATGTTCTTGTTTGCACCGTAGTAACCTCTCTGGTCCTTTTGTGATAGTCATTGATCAAGTAAAATTATGAAGAAACACTCCTTTGCCACAGTGTCATATTTCTCTATTTCCCCTACATTCTCTTGTTGCCTCAGCTCTACTTGAATTTGTCTTGCTGCAACTCCAGTGTCAATTTTCTTCTCACTTGTGCCCTTTCATGATTATTCTATCTGTCCCAAATGTGATTTGAAATGTATCTACTCTAAAAATGCAATTGAACTAACTCTGAAATGCCCTTATGGAATGCTGAATGCTCTGTTTTTTTGTCTTGATATGCTAGAAGAATGCCTTGATTTAAACTAAAATGAACTGCTGTAATGTGAGTGTTTAATGATGCTGGAGATTTGGTTGGGTGCCAAGATTGAGTGGGTGCAATGCAAAGTGTAATGAGATATGCTCTGTTTTTTTGGTGGTATGTATACTGAATGTAGTGAACTGATGTGATTACTGCAAATGCCAAATGTAAGTGTTTAGTAATGCATGCTGTTGAACACAATGAATTTGCAATAAAATTGATGATGGCACTAACTATGAAATGCTGTGCAGTGAAACTAACGTGTCAAGAAGGGACAAGAGGCGATGACTTGTTGAAAGAAATGACAAAGTGAGGGGCTGTTTTGATCTTTTGGTATTTTTGTAATGGTAAATTGGGAAAGGCAAGGCAAATGAGGGAAATGAATATAAGAGAATTCCTTCTTGTAACTCCATCTCTTTTTATATTTTTGTAAATGTAAAGAAAATGTAAACAATATTATTCTTGCAATTTTTTCTTTAACGGAAAACGGAATCAAAATGGGCTCTCAAATGCATACGGATTAGGTTTAAGGGTGGGTATGAAGCCCAAAGCCAAATGGGTCCAACTAAATTAATGAAAGGGTAAGGCCCAACTAAGGAAAGCAAAAGAAAAATCTAAAGGAAATGGGCTTGGGTCAATGAAAGGAAATGGTAAAAATGAAAATGATCCATAAAAATGAAGACTCAAATGACAACATGCCATACTAGTACTAGGATAAAATGTGGGGAATGCTATGCAATACAAATGACTTAATGAAAATAAACCGTCTTTATTTTCTCTTCTTTTTTCTTAGATTCCAATTTCCATTTCTTTTACACTTTTGGAATGCAATCAAATTAAAAGTAAATTATAACTAGGAAAATAAATTATAGTATTGTAGTATCAGATTACCAAAATGCCTAAGTGACCTATATGACCCTAAAATGCAGAAAGGTGAAGTAAATAACCTATATTAAAGGTATAGAACCAAAAATGGGTGTCTACAAGCACCTATTAACAAGTGTGATGAAGAAGAATGCACCATTCGAATGGGGTACAAAACAACAAGAAGCATTTGAGACTTTGAAGACTAAACTTACTAATGCTCCTTTGCTTGTTTTACCTAACTTTAACAATACTTTTGAGATTGAATGTGGTGCATCAGGTGTAGAGATTTGTAGACACCCTATTTAGGATTTAGAATAAATAATAAGGTGAAACTTAGTGATGGGTTTGAGCTTAAAATTTGGTTAGTTAAGATTGGGTCAAATTCATTAATCAAGCTTTTGAAACCCAAATTCAATCTTGGTTTCCTCTTTGGGTTGTAAGTCAATTTCGTTCGGGTCAGCTCTTTCTTTCTCTTCTTTATTTTGAACTGTTCATTTGGGCTTGTCTCTTTTTTATTTTCTAGTTGGGCCAAATCCTTCTCTTTGGACCATTGGCTTCTGAACTCTTGCTCCTTAAGCTTACTTTCTTTTGGGACCTTAACATTTTAATGTGTTTTGCTTTGGGTTGTCCTTTTCTATTTATCTTTGAGCCAGTTTACTTAAATCAATTTGAGCTTTAGAAGTCCAAGCCCGGTTGAAAAGTAAAGAGAGGAAAAGTAAAATGGATTTTATTTCTTTTAATCCCTCTTTACATTTTTTACATCAGGGTAGAATAAAAAAAAACAAAACTTTGTCTAAGCTACATGCTACGTGGCTTCTTGTCATGGCTTCTCAGTCTTTAATTTTGTCTTCCCTTCTTCATTTCCTTGCCACCTGGACAGACAAAGCAAAAGAATCAGCAGAGTCAGTAGCTAGTTAGTCACAAACAAACAAAGGAAAAACAAAATTAATTGGAGACTAAACCAAACTTGGATACCAAGCCTGCACGAATACAGAACTTCTCTCAAGGTTGGAATGCACTGCAAAAGAGAGGCACATGAACCAAAATATAATCCCAATGGCACCAATAGATCAAGTTCACTTCATCAAAAACTTAATTATCAAAGCAGAAGTGCAAAGATAGTAGGACGTGCATTGAAAGAGAGATGATCAAGCACATAGGTGATCTATGCAACGGCAAGATGCATCATTTGCAGGTGCACACACTTAAGCATGTGACTCACACAAGTACAAGACAACTCAGGGTTTCCATGTCAGCATAAGGAGACAAGGCAACAGTTAACATGAACACCAACACACACTAAATCACTCCCCAATGCCAGCACATTAAACTCAAAAACAGACAAACTAAGGGCATTCTTCAGGATAAATAATGCAATTAGAGAAAAGGATTAGCCTTGGAGTTGTCGATTTCTTATAAGCCCCAATATCCAAATTCAACTCCTGATTGGTTCAAGCCATTTACCTGCAAGGAGAAAAGAGTAAAAGAGTTAATTGAACATTAGAAAATGCTCAAAATTTGGGAACCGTAAGATAAGAAAGGTAAAACTTTCGGTTGAGATGGAAAATTAGAGTGTTTATAAGGAACATTCTCTGGGAGAGAGAGACAGATCCCAAAGAAATACAAGAGGTACAGAACCCAAGAAAAACCCTAGACAGAAAGAGTTCATTTTTTCTACAGCAAAGTTTCTCTCTTTTCTGAGTTTTATTTCATTCTTTTAGTATTAGCAATACAAAGAAAACCCAAAAATATTTCCTTTTTCCAAGCTAACAACAGAAAAACACCCAAAAGATTTTTTTCTTAGTTAAGACAGAACCGAAGATCCCAAAAACCCTAGCAGCTTCATTTTCCATCTTCCAGTAATCACAAACATTAAAAAAAAAGGATTTTCTTTCCTTCATAGTTTTACAGCAACAAAAAACACAAAAAAAAAGAGAAAAGTTTAGTTCTTTTACCTTTACAGACTCCCTGTTTCTTGTTTAGTTTTCCACCATCCTTCACCTTTCAGCTTTCTTTTTTAGTTCCAACCCTTCCAATCAAGAAAAGCAAAAAAGACATTAGCTTATTTCATATCCAGATTAGGTCTTATAGTTCTAAGTTTAGTTTTACAAAAGTGCAACGGTGAAAAGAGTAAGAGAGGGGAAGAGGTTTACATACCAGAAGATTGGGGTCATTGGACGGTTGCGTTTCCTCAAACGGAGAGCTTGATCCTAGTTTTGGAAAAGTCAGATCTAGAGAAGTCCAGTGAGATTTGTGAGGAACCGACATTGGCGATGTGTTTAGGAGGAAGAGGAGAGCATTTCGGTGAAGTTTGAATGTCATCAGCGATGGATGGAGACTCTGACGCGGCGGCACCACCGTGGTCTGCATACTCCGGCAAAGCAAAGGTAGAGAGAGGTGGGAAATTTTTAAAAGCTTTGACTTTTTTCTGTCTAACCGTTAGTATATATACTAGTCCCATAAGCTTGTGATTTATTTTAATTTCAAGTATTTTGTTTGTTAGTTATTCAATTAGGTCCTGCTTTTGGTGTAATTTAGTCCCTGTCAGTTTAGATTTTAGGATTAATTTGGTAATTAAAGTAAATGGTTTAGAAATTAATTTTGCTTTAGGTAATTAACCGTTTAGTATTTAGTAAGTATTTATAGATATAGATTAAAAGGAGGTGCCTTTGACTTTTAAGGATAGCATTTAAGATGGATTAATTTTTGGATGGTAATTGCTAGGTGATTTAAAAATAAAAAAGAAACGAACTTTGTCACATGGTTTATATGTTAAATAAATTTGAAATTTGAACATACCCAGGAATTATTATTCTAGAAATTAAATTTGCTTTAAGGTAGTTTAGATTAGATTTTCTTTTTAGAATCGGGTCTATTAATTTTATTTGGGCTTTTAGTTTAGGGATAAAATGATTAGAAAATAATTTAAAATATTAGAACTCCAAAGTTGGAGTGAATTTCGGTTTGGGCCTTTAAATTGGTCTTAGGTCTAATTTTTTCTTGTTTTTTTTGGGCCTTTGTTTTTTGGGTTGTTTCCTTTTTGGTATTTTCTGTTGGGCCTCAGTTACATGTTAAGGTTTGGGCTTTGGCTTTAAATTACATTTTGGGTCTTATTGTTTCATTTACTTATTTGGACTTTGGGTTATCTATTATTCATTTGTTTATGGGCCTTGTACTTTGGGTTTAAGGGCTTAATTGTTTAATCAATATAGGTTTAATGAAATAAGTTTTGAATTTAGGAATTAAGTAGGTTTCATGTGCATTCATGTTTTCTTTATATTTATGCTTCTTTACGTTATTGCTTACGAGATGTCATGCGAGATTAATAAATTTGATCCGTTAATGGACTGATGAATTGGGGCTTAGACAAACTTTGTCGGTCTTAATTCATCTTCCCAAGGTTTGGAATATCCGGATGGGGGTTTTAGCCAGTATGAGTGGCGGGTCCCCAGATGGTATTCCTCGTATAATTACTCGGTAAAATTCGCATTTAACCGGAAAGCATGCATCATGTGCATCCATGCATTTATGAGTCTAGTGTACCAATAAATTAAGTATCATAAAAGAAAAATCAAAGAAAAAGAAACTAAGGAGAGGAAGAAATTGATGTCAGTAAAAAAAGGAGTAAAAAAGAAAATGGTAATTCAAATTCAAAAAGAGTCAGAAAGTAATGGTAATTAGTAATTAAATTCAAAAATAAATGGTAATCAGTAATTCAAGTTAAAGAGTAATGGCAATCAATAAAAAGTAAAATGGTATTCAGTAAAAGGTAATGGTAATCAGTAAAAAAGTAATGGTAATCAGTAAAGAAATAAGAGTAATCAGTAAAGAGTAAAATAGTAAAAAGTAATGGTGATCAGTAAACAATAAAATAGTAAAAAGTAAAGAGTAATCAGTAAAAAGTAAAATGGTAAAGAGTAAAGCGTAATCAGTAAAGAGTAAAATGGTAAAAAGTAAAGAGTAAAATGGTAAAGAGTAAAGAGTAATCAGTAATAGAGTAAAATGGTAAAAAGTAAAGAGTAATCAATAAAAAGTAAAATGGTAAAGAGTAAAGGGTAACCAGTAAAGAGTAAAATGGTAAAAAGAAAAAGAGTAATCAGTAAAAAGTAAAATGGTAAAGAGTAAATAGTAATCAGTAAAGTGAAAATGGTAATCGGTAAAAAAAAGAGTAAAAAAGGGTAATCAGTATAAAAAAAAGTAAAAATGGTAATGAGTAAAAAGGAGAGTAAGAATAGAGGCAATCAGTGATTAAGAGTACATAAAATATTTAAGAATAAAAGAACAACCAATAATAGAAACCCACAGTTAATTCTAGACTAGTTAGTGTCATCTTCTTGACGGGCGTCGTGGGGGTGCTAATCCTTCCCCACGCGTACCCGGCTCTCGAACCTTTAGACTCTGGTTAGAAGACCGTTTATTAGGTTTAGTGTTACCTTCGTCAAGCTTAGGTTAACATTAGACTTAGTAATCTGATAGGTGGCTAATCACATCTAGGTTAAAAAAGATTAGTGGCGACTCCGTAGTTTTTCTTTTAAGTCGTTCAGTGGTAGGGTTCGGACCATGGACCCGCACGTTGTGACAGCTTGGCGACTCCGCTGGGGATGGTTAGAGAATCGAACTAAGCACTGGTCCAGCATTAACTAGGGTTTGCATAATTGGTTGTTTAATTGTGGTTTATTTCTTGGTTATTCGTGTTTTCATGCTTTGTTTATATTTTGTATATTCTGTCTAATCCATATTTGCTCTATCTTATTTGGGGGTAGTTTAGTAATTTGGGTTGAGTTTTGGTAAAGGTTTGTATGTTCCTTCACACATGCACTAAATAACTTGCATTTGCATTGCATGAGCTTACACCGGAGCTCTTACCCATTTAGGAGGAGGTAAAGTAGCTAGCCCTCGTGTGGCGATAGCCACCGTGCGGGTTTTTAGCGAAAAACCTCCACTCAGACTGAACCCTTTCCAGTGAGCCCATTATTGGTGAGGATTGGGGGCCTTACTAGCCTAGAGTGGGCGTCAGTAAGGACAGTTTGGGAAACTTTAGAATCGAGAAGCCTCACCCAACATGTAGAACCCTAGGGAGATATCTAGCTTAAGTAGAGTCAATCTCGTGAATACACAAAAGGAACATTTCTTACCATTGCTATCTCGTTTTTGCAAAATTAGATCGTAGAGTGAGCAATCGCATTGCTCACAGTAGGCGGACTGACCTGCTCCAAACGAACTTATAGTCCGAAGGTTTTTCAAAGGAAAATGTTTTGATCAATAAAAGAAGGGGCACGATTTCTCCTGAATTTTCAGTTATCTACTCATATTTATGTTTAGTTACTAACCAATCTTTCTTTGTTGTTTTTAAATTGGATGCATCTGTATAACTCTTTTGTTTTGCAGGTTGTGCATTCACAAGTATTTCATATCTTCATAAGCACAGTCAATCGTGCATATTCATGCATTTGTTCATTGACACAATTTGCCATGTCATGCATTTTCTTTAAATGTTCATCATCACACATCTTTATGCAGATTCTTTTATTATGATTATGCACTTGTATATATATATTCCTACATTTATCATGTAATATCATTCATTTTGTAAATGGCTGCATTTAGTACATATCAGCAAATTCCATCCATGTCATTTCATGTAAATAGCATCATTGAGCATTCTATGCATAAAGGCTTATCAATCCCCATGAAAGAGAGATTACAATTTTCTAGAGGAAAGTTTTCTTCCTAGTAACGGCCATGCCTAGGAAGATGCTCGATGGAGCCCAAGTTAGTGAGGATTTAATTACAATTGGTTTTGTGCAGTTTCAGATTTATCAAAACCACATATGGGAAATGATACTGATCAAGAGAACATAACAAAGGGCAGCTCAAGGCAAATGGAGCGACAAGTGTCAGGAGTGGTGCAAGAAACGTGAAACATGACACCTAGTAATGAACAAGGGAATAGACAGAGGAACAGTTCAGACTTCAGAGATTTGAGGGAGTATCTCAGCATGAAAGAGAAGAGCATACTAGAATCCTTGGACAAAAGGTTGCAAAACATTGAAGGCCGCCATAGACGTGAATCGATGAACCCAAGGGATCTTTGCCTGGTTTCAGATTTGGTCATTCCATCCGGGTTCAAAGTCCCCAAGTTTGATAAGTATGATGGTGTTGAGTGCCCAAAGACACATTTGACCTTGTACTGCTGCAAAATGACCCCATACATTCCAGATGACAAGCTGCTCATCCATTGTTTCCAAGAAAGTCTAACCGGAAGTGCTGCCAGGTGGTACGCTCAATTGGACGCCATGTGCATTCATTCATGGGATGACATGGCAAATGTGTTCTTAGCCCAGTACAAGTATGTGACAGAGACAGCGCCAGACACTCTTACTCTTCAGAAGTTGAAAATGAAGCCGGGAGAAAGCTTTAAAAAATATGCGGTGAGATGGAGGGATTTGGCAATGCAAGTTAAACCCCCGTTACCAGAGAAAACTATGGTCGAGCTCTTGGTTAAAACTCTTCCAAAAATATATTTCAGAGAGATGATTAAGAATTGGCCAGAGAATTTCATTAAACTCATCCACGTTGGTAAGTTAATTGAGGATGCCATCCAAAGTGGAATGATTTTAGCAAGAGCAGAAGATGGTGAGGGGTAGAGAAAGAGAAAAGGAAGCGAACTAGATGATTTTGGTTACAGTGGCTGTGTTGATCAGGGTCCAAGACATAGGAAGGCCATTCATCGGAAGAAGGCTAGAACTACGTCTCGATTTGAAGCTAGTCGATTGCCAATCCTAATGACAGATTTGTTACCATTATTGGTCAAGAATCAGTATGTCTCTCCGGTGGCAATGAAATCGATGCCTGATCCTTCTTCGAGGAATTTTGATCGAAACAGTAGATGTGATAACCACATGGGGGTTGTTGGTCACTCAACTGAAAACTGTAGGCAGCTAAGAGAGAAGGTTGAAGAATTGATTAGAAATGGCGCTTTGACTACTGAGCTTCTTCAGCAATGGAAGGCTACTCAACTTTAGATGAAAGTCAAAAAAGAAAAGGGGGATTTCTGAAACTTTGAAACATGTCTCACATGTGCATAACATCAGCATAGCATCTTGGTTTAAATTATTGTCTTTTAAGTTTTCAGCACGTAGGACCACTTTGTTTTGTAATAGTTAAAGTTGTTGCACTGTTGTTGCCAAATTTGACTTGAATGAACAAGTTTCTTTGTTTGAAAATTGTGAATGTTTGCTGAATAAAGTGATCACCATTTAGAAGCAGTTCTCAAAGCACTTAACTAGGGACAATAATATTCGTCCAGGCGACGAAGGAATGAGAAAGTTTTAAAATAATAATAATAATAATAATTATAATAAGAATAATAAAATAATAATAATAATAAAAAAGTGGACCGTTTTCTTAAAAGATGGTAATATGATTATTTGATTTGTGTCAACACTACCCAGAACCCCAAAATTCATTGATCCTAAAAGAGCCCAATCTTTTACTTGGAAACCAACTTGAATTTGAGACATATTGAGATCTTTCTCTTCTTTGGGGCAAACTGCTCAAAAGGCCAAGTTCAAATCATTTTCAGGCCTTGACAGACAAATTGGTTCAAAAATCAATTAAGCTCACTAAGAGTACACCTTTCAAATCACTTCGCTTGTCAAAGCACCTTTACCCTTCTTGTGATTAGTAGCGGGGGCAATATTCAGTATGCTCATCAATAAAAAGGTCATTCAATAGAATGGAGGTAGAAGACATCAATCATCAAATTCCCATCAAAGAAGAGAAAAAAATGGGTCTAAAAAAGAAAGAGGTCGCAAAAAGAGAATAAAAAGAATTGCAACACCATGTGCTTACACAGATTTTCAGGATGGTAAAAAAAAAAACACAAACAAAAAACAAAACAAGAGACGTTTTTCAAGAAAATTGTTTTCAAGAAAAGGTTTTAAAAAAGTTTTGGATTTCCTAAGGGTCGCTTTTCATCAAAATATCCAGATTTGATAAATGGCCTTCTTTCTTATTTCTTCACTTCATCACTTGCAGAAAATTATCCATAGTTGTCCTCTTTGAGCCTTATGGATTTTCTTTCGATTCAACTCTGATCAAGGATCACCCTCCACACTGGGGGGAAAAGACGAAGAAGGATCAGCCTTAAAAGAACACGTTTGCACTCAAAGTCTACAGTGGGGCATTCCAACAATAATAATTTCAGTTCATAAAGAAGCATTCAGTTCACTTCATCAAATAATTCAAATCAAAAGTTTAAATCAAAAGTGAATGAAAAGCAAAAAGTCAAAAATTGAAAAGAAAAGCAAAAGGAAAAACGAAGAAGTGAAAGCTGAAAAATGGAAGATCAAGTTTGGTAGCATATCCTTCATGACAGAGAAAGTGATCTTTGTATCGAGTACCCTCAAACACATTTTGAGCCTTTTATTCTTTCTTTGGCACCCATAACCCAATCCCACATTCCGTGCCTAATAAAGTCCATTTTTGATCAGATCAGGATATTGAAGGTGAAGGGATTGTTCCTAAAATAGAAATTGTTTTTGCAAAAAAAAAAATGTTTTTCTCAAAAAGATTTTTAGATAAAATTGGTTTCCAAAAGTTTTCGAATGCAAGTGCGTGGTGAAGCAACCAATAAAAAAAAATGTTTTTCTCAAAAAGGTTTTTAGATAAAATTGGTTTTCAAAAGTTTTCAAATGCAAGTGCATGGTGAAGCAACCAAGAAAAAATGAATGAAAAAATGAAAAATGAAGGAGAAGAAAAAAAGAAGAGAAGGAGCTCTAGGGTGAAAACCCAAAAAAGGCAGTCTAGAGCGAGGATGGGAATCCTTCAAGCCTCCGAAGTAATTCGAGAAAACATAACCTCTTTTGCAGTAATAAACATTGACTTGCGGGAAATAAGAACTGACGAAGTCATCATATATTCTAGCCTTATCCAGAGCAATCAACACACCAAAGTAAACCTTTTGACTTTTGCTATTCAATCCTTTTGAATCTTATTTCTTTCGATAACCAGTGTTGATACAAATCATTTCAGAATAAATGATAATAAGAGAATATTTAGAAAATGAAATTTCCAAAAAGATTTGCATTCCATTTGTGAAAATAGGATAGAGGTTAAGTCAAAGATCTCAGACGGGAAATTGTTCTAAGTAGCGGCCACTAAGTCTTTCGGAAAGTCTCTCATAGTCTTGGGGCAGCATATGGGGCATGTCTAGCAAAATAAGATGTTGTCAGGGGAAAGTGGGGCATTATTTCATCATAAATTTTCGAGGAAGACTAGAAGAAGGTAAAGATCTCAACAGTGGAGGATGTTAGAAATTCTAGCCTTGTAGATAGATATCATGCAAGTGAAAGTTCAAAAAGAAGAGGGATGAGGAATAAGAGTCAAGAGGAAGTTAAAAGAAGAGTCAAGGATAAGCTCCCGGGAGAGAAGCAAGCACAATAGAGGCAAATGTGAGCATTCAAGCAAAGTAATAGAAGCAAAAGGAGGTTGAAGGAGGTTGAAGGAGGTTTAGATGATCAAAGTCAAGTAGAAGAAACAGTGATCAAAAGGGTGATTTTCTTAGAAGGTTCAAAATTGGTTGAAGATAGTCTTTTTAGACACTTTTGAAAGAAAATAAATAGTGGATACAATGAGGGGATCTTTTTAGCAGTTGAAAATGACATGTCGAAACTTTGAAGAATCAAGATCAACTATTCAAGAGATGATGACTGGTCAATGGCAATCTTTCCAGACAAAGTCAAGAAAGAGAGACTTAGGAAACAAGGTGCAATTGGGACAAGACAAGAAGGAATGAAGATCAAGCAGTTCAAAAGGCATAAGAGACCTAAAGAGGTAAAGACTTGGTATAAGACCTAGAAGAGCATTTAAGAAGAAGAAACAACGAAAGAACATCCAAGTGGATAAGATGATCGAGGGGGATACAGTTTCAAATGGGAGAAAGATAGACAGATTCATAAAGGGTCCAAGTGAACAAAACAAAAGCAGTCAAAGAGAAAAGTAGATAGTCAGAAGGCAAGAGGCAAGGACATTAGAGTTTAGCCAGATCAAAAAGTTTTTAGTGAAGTCTGGAAACCTCCGGGTAGTAATTCCTGACGGCCTCCGGGCACCATATCAAGAACCTCAGGGTAGTAATTCTGATAAGCTTTCAAGAAATCAATTCAATTTGCCAGCTTTTGAATCAAGAATTTAGTTTTCAAAAAATATTGCAAAAGTTTGCATTTAGTAGCCTCCGGGCATAATATCACAAACCTCCGGGTATTAATTCTGATCAGTTTCAAGAAATCATTTCAAGTTACCAGTTTCTCTCAACAAAAGTTCAATTTTCTCAAAGAGTTGCAAAAGTTTGCATTAGGTAAGTCCTCCGGGCGCGATATCAGAAACCTCCGGGTATGTTATAAGACCTCCGGGCACAATGTCAGAAACCTCCAGGTAGCAATTCTGGCCACCTCCGGGCAAAAATCAGAAGCCTCCGGACAGCAATTCTGATAATTTCAAAACGATGTCAGAAACCTCCGGGTAGTAATTTTGACAGCCTCTAGGCACGAAATCAGAAGCCTCCGGGCCACAATTCTGATTGCCTCCGGGCATACCTCAAAATCCTCAGGGTATCTCCAATAAGATTATCAAAGTTGGCTTCAGAGCATGTCATCTTTCTCAGCTTTCAGCAGTTTTTATCAGTTACTCAAGTTAATCGAAGACAGTCATCTTTCTCAATTTTCAGCAGTTTTCTGTGACCAAAGTTGGTTTTTTCTCACTTCCACGCGAGTCGGAAATTTAGTGACCAAAGTTGGTCTTTTTCTCGCTTCCACGCGAGTCGGCAATTTAGTGACCAAAGTTGGTGTTTTTCTCGCTTCCACGCGAGTCTACAATTTAGTGACCAAAGTTGGTCTTTCCTCATTTCCATGTGAGTTTAAATTTGGTGACCAAAGTTGGCCTTTTCTCATTTCCATGTGAGTTTACAATGTCTTTGACCAAGGTTGGTCTTTTCTCGCTTCCACGTGAGTCTTCAATTTTAGACCTCGGAACAGGTCTTCTTTTTTTTTTTTTCTAGTTTCGATTAAATATGTCCTTGAATATTAAAAAAAGAAAAGAAGAAGAAGAAGAAGAAGAAGGGGAATTTTAGTGATAAAGCAGGTGTCTACGTCTTTGCGACTTCTCTAACTTTCCAAAAGTTCACTTTCCGATAATTAGAGAGCTCGCAAAGAGGGGCAGCTGTAGACACCCTATTTAGGATTTAGAATAAATAATAAGGTGAAACTTAGTGATGGGTTTGAGCTTAAAATTTGTGGTTAGTTAAGATTGGGTCAAATTCATTAATCAAGCTTTTGAAACCCAAATTCAATCTTGGTTTGCTTTTTGGGTTGTAAGTCAATTTCATTCGGGTCAGCTCTTTCTTTCTCTTCTTTATTTTGAACTGTTCATTTGGGCCTGTCTCTCTTTTATTTTCTGGTTGGGCCAAATCCTTCTCTTTGGACCATTGGTTTCTGAACTCTTGCTCCTTAAGCTTACTTTCTTTTGGGACCTTAACATTTTAGCTTACTTTTTTTTGGGACCTTAACATTTTAATGTGTTTTGCTTTGGGTTGTCCTTTTCTATTTATCTTTGGGCCAGTTTATTTAAATCCATTTGACCTTTAGAAGTCCAAGTCCGGTTGAAAAGTAAAGAGAGGAAAAGTAAAATGGATTTTATTTCTTTTAATCCCTCTTTACAATTTTTACATCAGGGTAGAATAAAAAAAAAACAAAACTTTGCCTAAGCTGCTACGTGGCTTCTTGTCATGGCTTCTCAGTCTTTAATTTTGTCTTCCCTTCTTCATTTCCTTGCCACCTGGAAAGATAAAGCAAAAGAATCAGCAGAGTCAGCAGCTAGTTAGTCACAAGCAAACAAAGGAAAAACAAAATTAATTGGAGACTAAACCAAACTTGGAGACCAAGCTTGCACGAATACAGAACTTATCTCAAGGTTGGGATGCACTGCAAAAGAGAGGCACATGAACCAAAATATAATCCCTATGCCACCAAAAGATCAAGTTCACTTCATTAAAGAAACTTGATTATCAAAGCAGATGTGCAAAGATAGCAGGACGTGCATTGAAAGAGAGATAATCAAGCACATAGGTGATCTATACAACGACAAAATGCATCATTTGCAGGTGCACACACTTAAGCATGTGACTCACACAAGTACAAGGCAACTCAGGGTTTCCATGTCAGCATAAGGAGACAAGGCAGCAGTTAACATGAACACCAGCACACACTAAATCACTCCCAATGCCAGCACATTAAACTCAAAAACAGACAAACTAAGGCCATTCTTCAGGATAAATAATGCAATTAGAGAAAAGGATTACCCTTGGAGTTGTCGATTTCTTATAAGCCCCAATGTCCAAATTCAGCTTCTGATTGGTTCAAGCCATTTACCTGCAAGGAGAAAAGAGTAAAATAGTTAATTGAACATCAGAAAATGCTCAAAATTTGGGAACCGTAAGATAAGAAAGGAAAAACTTACGGTTGAGATGGAAAATTGGAGTGTTTATAAGGAACATTCTCTGGGAGAGAGTGACAGATCCCAAAGAAATACAGGAGGTACAGAACCCAAGAAAAATCCTAGGCAGAAAGAGTTCATTTTTTTCTACAGCAAAGTTCCTTCCTTTTCTGAGTTTTATTTCATTTTTTTAGTATTAGCAATACAAAGAAAACCAAAAAGATTTCCTTTTTCCTAGCTAACAACACAAAAACACCCAAAAGATTTCTTTTTTTCTTAGTTAAGACAGAACCGAAGATCCCAAAAACCCTAGCAGCTTCATTTTCCATCTGCTAGTAATCACAAACATTAAAAAAAAGGATTTTCTTTTCTTCATAGTTCTACAGCAACAAAAAACACAAAAAAAAAGAGAAAAGTTAAGTTCTTTAACCTTTGTAGACTTCCTCTTTCTCGTTTAGTTTTCCACCATCCTTCACTTTTCAGCTTTCTTTTTTAGTTCCAACCCTTCCAATCAAGAAAAACAAAAAAGACGTTAGTTTCTTTCATATCCAGATTAGGTTTTATAGTTCTAAGTTTAGTTTTACAAAAGTGCAACGGTGAAAAGAGTAAGAGAAGGGAAGAGGTTTACATACCAGAAGATTGGGGTCATTGGACGGTTGCGTTTCCTCAAACGGAAAGCTTGATCCTAGTTTCGGAAAAGTCAGATCTAGAGAAATCTAGTGAGATTCGTGAGGAACCGACGTTGGCGCTGTGTTCAGGAGGAAGAGGAGAGCATTTCGGTGAAGTTTGAAGGTCATCAGCGACGGTTGGAGACTCTGACGCGGCGGTACCACCGTGGTCTGCATACTCCGACGAAGCAAAGGTAGAGAGAGGTGGGAAATTTTTAAAAGTTTTGACTTTTTTCTGTCTAGACATTAGTATATATACTAGTCCCATAAGCTTGTGATTTATTTTAATTTCAAGTATTTTGTTTGTTAGTTTTTCAATTAGGTCCTGCTTTTGGTGTAATTTAGTCCCTGTCAGTTTAGGTTTTAGGATTAATTTGGTAATTAAAGTAAATGGTTTAGAAATTAATTTTGGCTTTAGGTAATTAACCGTTTAGTATTTAGTAAGTATTTATAGATATAGATTAAAAGGAGGTGCCTGTGACTTTTAAGGATAGCTTTTAAGATGGATTAATTTTTGGTTGGTAATTGCTAGGTGATTTAAAAATGAAAAAGAAACGAATTTTGTCACATGGTTTATATGTTAAATAAATTTGAAATTTGAACATACCCAGGAATTATTATTCTAGAAATTAAATTTGCTTTAAGGTAGTGATCGAGTCAAAAACGACCCTATTTTTATGGCTATTTTACTATGTTTTTGGATCTATTTATGCTCTAATTTGCCTTATTTTGATGATATTTGTGTTTTTAGTCTTTATAAGATGAGAAATTGGAATTTGTTAATTTTCACTACTTTTGGAGCTATTTTGATGACTTTTTACACAGATATTAGCAAAGTGATTTTGAGTATAGATTTGAAGATTCGAAATTCGTGATTTGAAGATTTCTTGAAGATAATTTGAAGACTTGAAGATTATTAAAGAATTATTTCAAGGAGTAAGAATTGAAGATTGGAACTTAATTGCGAAGGATTGAAGCCAAACCCAGAAAAAGCTCGGAAGTTAAGGATTTTTGGATATTTTATATGGGATAATACTCAGCCCATATAAGGTCTTAATTGGAGTTAAAATCCCAATTTATGCTCCACAAATCCAAAAGAATATCCAATTCCCCCATAAACCCGTAACTAGTCCTAGTTGGACTAGGATTCAGCGCAGTCTCGGTAGAAAGGCCATAACTTTCTGCTCATATGTCCGTTTTGAGCCCATGAGTACCCGTTGGAAAGCTAACTCCGAGATCTACAACTTTCCTTGAAGTCTAAAGCTCAATTCTGCCGTTTTCAAGCCCGAATCTTCCTGTGAAGTTTCTGTAGAAATCCAGAAAATTCCAGAATCCTACTTTGACTTGGATTCTACTCTAGGATGATATTTAATCCAACTTGGAGTCTAAGTCTGCCCTAAACCGCCCTATCTATGTTCATCCACTATAAATAGCCACCTTAGGTCTAGATTTTATGTAGGTAATTTTTATTCTCATAAGATATATTGTTTAGTTGAAGATTTGGAGGAAAAAGCCCTAGGAGCCGTCGCCCCCTTCTCTTCTTAGTCCATAGATAAGTTTTCTTCTTCTTATTTGTGGATGCTCACTCAATTCATGAGTGAGTAATCATTTTCTTTTCTCCAATGTAGAATTTAATTGATCTCTTGACTAATTTCACGGTGAGATTTTGTGCTTATATATGAGAATTATTTGGGTATTTCTTAGATTTTTGTTTTAATCCTATGTTGCTTGTTTTGATGGGTTGGAGTCGACACTGCCTTGATAAATTAGGTTAACATTAGCTAAATTATGTCTAGAATTACAACCTCAGATTTAATCATGTGTAGAAATTGGAGGAGAACTAAGCCTTCCTTCCAAGAGAGATAAGAATCAATGACCGAGAAATTGCTTGTTGTGCTTGTTAATTACTAGTGCTTAATGCTTTGTTCTTTTGGTAGTTTTTAAGCCCCAAAAGGGAAATTGATTGCTAAGAGAATGATAGGGATATTTTAAGCCCCAAAAAGGGTAATCTTATCTAATTTGGTAATTAGGATTAAATTCCAAACAAGCTATCCAAGGTTTTCATAATTATTAGATATCGATGATCCATGTTGTTTATGTCAAGAGGGAGATTAATTTGGAGGGTTTTCTTTAATTGTTTTCTCATCACTGCTTTTCAATTAATTGTTTACTTTAATTTTCTTGATTGTTTTCTTAGTTAATTTTATTGTTTGTTAGATTTAATTTCAAACTTTTCTTCGAAAATCTCTTATTTAATTTGTTTTATTCAAAGAAAAAGGAATACCGATCTCTCTGTGGGTTCGACCCGTACTTGCCCTAGCTATTCTTAGTTAGTAATTGTTGGGATATTTATTTTTATGATTGCTGACGACCGATCATAAATTTTGGCGCCGTTGCCGGGGAGATTGTGTTTAATTTTCTTTTTCTCTTATTTTACTTTTAGATTAGATTTACACTTGATCATCTTTGTTTTGCAGTAAAGATCCAATGGAGCAATCACAAACGTTACGAGAGCTGAATTTCAACTGTGAATTGCCGCCCCTTTGTATTGATTATCCAGCCATGGATATGTCTTTCAAATTGAAGCCAGGAGTAATCCGTATGTTGCCAATTTTTCACGGAGAATCTCATGAACACCTGCAAGGTTTCTTTATGAAGTGTGCTACAATCACTAGGATGCCTGAAGAGGAAGTGAAACTCCGAACTTTTCTTTTAACATTAGAAGGAAAAACGAGAGACTGGTTCCTAAGACTGCCACCAAAATCCATAAATTCTTGGAAGAAAATGGAGGCAGTATTTTTGAACAAGTTTTTCCCTGAAGCAAAGCGTGCAGATGTCAGAAAGAAAATCACTACTTGTCAACAACTACGTGACCGGAAGTGGTACCAATACTGGGAGAGATACAACAGAATCTGTGCAAGCTGCCCCTACCACAACCCGAGTGAATCACTTCTGATCCAGAATTTCTATAATGGATTACTCTATGACGATCGAATGTATATTGAGGAAGCAAGGAAGCTGGTAGACACCATGGCTGAGAACATTCACCAATTCAACACAACCAATGAAGTCGACACGACAAAGGAGTCAGAGATATTAGAAATCCGCAAGGAGTTATCCTCGTTAGCAAAGATGTTTGCCGATTTCATCAATACTCAGTCACGTGTTTCTACCCAGATTCCCTCATATGTGCCCCAAAAACATATGAATGAGAACATATTTGGATGCGGGATCAATGCCATTGGAGAAACCCAACAGCGATATGCAAAAAAGATTGAATTACCTGATATCCCACTTTCACCTGCAATATCACTACCTTTAGAACCTATTTCCCTAATATACCGCCAGCAGTGGCTGTAATCAATGACAAATTGCCAAGTGAAGAGTATATCTCCGGCAAACACAAGAAGGAGAATCCACTTTCTTCACCAAAGGCCGATCAAATTCAATAAGAAGATGAATGGATGGAGGAGATGCAAGCTAAGTATGATCCACTGCCATTCTCTCAAAGGTTTGCACAGCAACTTTACTCACTACGGAAATTAGAGGTAAATGTTCTTTTGTTTAATGAAATGGCCAAAGTGCCCAGGTATGCTTCCTTTCTCAAAGAATTATGTATCAATAAAAGAAAGCATGCTGAAAAATATGCTTGCATGAATGAGAATATATCTGTTGCATACCAAAGGAAATTGCGACATAAATGCAATGACTTAGGATCTTTTTCTATTCCTTGTGAAATAGGAAAGAATAAGGTAGACAATGCCATGTGTGAATATGGATCTTTAATTAATATCATGCCTTATTCTGTCTATAAGCAATTGGGAATAGAATCTATGCTTGAAACTGATCTTACTATCCAATTTGCTGATAGAACTAACCATAAACCTGAGGGTTTAGTTGAGGATGTTTTAGTGCAGATAGGAGATTTTGTTTTTCCTGCAGATTTCTATGTCCTGAGCGAAGATAACCTTCATCTACCTCAATTGCCATTACTGTTAGGAAGACCGTTTCTAACCTTAGCAAGGATTAAGTTCGATGCACAAGATGGAACGATTAGTATGGAATTTGATGGGAAGCCAATTATATTCAATATTAATGAAGCCATGAAAGCCCCTGCTGAGATCCATTCTATCTTTGCTATTGACACAATTGATACCTGCTCTGAAGAAGTACAATCGCTTCACCATGAAGATGAACTTGAATTGGTCCTTACAAAGAGCCTGGTTGAAGAAGAAATCAAGGAAGCAGAAGTCTTGACGCCTGAAGATGTAGCGGAAACCATTAAAGATTTGGAGACACTTCTTGCAATCGAGGAAAAGGAATCGGTTTCCTATGTTCAATTGGAACTGACGCCTAAGACTTTGCCATCCATCATTCAACCTCCAGAAGTCAAGCTGAAACCACTTCCTGAAGGCCTGGAGCATGTTTTCCTTGGAGACAATGAGACCCTGCCTGTTGTTATTTCAAGTAAATTGAATGATTTACAAGAAGAACAACTAATCAGAGTTTTGAAGGAATACAAGGAAGCCATTGGAGGGACCGTAGTTGATATCAAAGGAATCAGTCCTATTGTATGCATGCATAGGATTCGACTTGAAGACAATGCAGTAGCCGTTCGACCGCCGCAAAGAAGACTGAATCCAAACCTTGCTGAAGTCGTCAAAGAAGAAGTTCTCAAATTACTTGGAGCTGGTCTCATTTATGCTATATCAGATAGTAAATGGGTCAGCCCTGTCCAAGTAGTTCCAAAGAAGTCTGGATTCACCGTAGTAGAAAATAAGGAAGGAGAGCTAGTTCCTCAAAGACTGCAGAATGGATGGAAAGTATGTATCGACTACAGAAAGCTGAACTCTGCCACGAGGAAGGATCACTTTCCATTGTCGTTCATAGACCAGATGTTGGAAAGATTAGCCTGCAAGTCCTACTACTGTTTTCTGGATGGGTATTCAGGATATTTCCAGATTCTAACTACACCGGAAGATCAGGAGAAGACCACCTTTACATGTCCTTTTGGTACGTATGCCTACACAAGAATGCCTTTTGGTTTATGCAATGCACCTGCAACTTTTCAAAGGTGTATGATGAGCATCTTTCAAGATTATGTGGGAGATAAGATGGAAGTATTCATGGACGATTTCACAGTCTATGGAGATAACTTCAATCAATGTCTCAATAATCTAGAACTTATCTTAAAAAGGTGTGTTGAAACCAAATTGGTTTTGAATGCCGAAAAATGCCACTTCATGGTAGAATAAGGCATTGTTCTAGGCCATGTAGTATCCAAAGAAGGGATGCAAGTCGACAAAGCCAAGGTCGATGTTGTCCAGAATCTGCCTTATCCAACATGTGTCAAGGATATCCGATCATTCTTAGGCCATGCTGGATTTTACAGAAGATTCATTAAGGATTTCTCAAAGATCTCAGCACCAATGTATAGATTACTTCAGAAAGATGTAGAGTTCGAGTTTGGAGACGATTGCAAAGAAGCATTTGACAAATTGAAGACCGCCCTCGCCACCACTCCAATTGTGAAGCCACCTGATTGGAAATTACCGTTCGAGATCATGCGTGATGCAAGTGACGTTGCTATTGGAGTTGTTCTAGGTCAAAGAGTTGACAAAGTACCACATGTTATCTATTACGCTTCAAGAACTCTAGATGCTGCTCAGAAGAACTACACCACCACAGAAAAAGAGATGCTTGTCGTTGTCTTTGCTTTGGAGAAGTTTCGACCATATATTCTAGGATCTAAGGTGATAATCTACTCCGATCATACTGCATTGAGATATTTTATGTCAAAGAAAGAAGCAAAAGCTAGGCTTATGCGATGGCTTTTGTTATTTCAAGAGTTTGATATCGAAATAAGGGATAAGAAAGGAGCCGAAAATGTTGTTGCTGATCACCTAAGTAGAATTGAAGGCAAGGAGGAAGAAATCGCAATCAATGAAGCACTACCCTTTGAAGACCTGTTTGCCGTTTCTCAACTTCCTTGGTATGCTGATATTGTCAATTACTTGGTTGTTCGTCGCCTTCCCCCAGATCTTAGCAAAGGACAAAAGTTGAAGATCGTAAGTGATGCCAAGTATTACTTATGGGATGATCCGTACTTATGGAGGCAAGGATCTGATCAAGTCATGAGACGATGCATTCCTGAAAATGAGGTTCAATCAGTTTTAAAGTTCTGCCACAGTGATGAATGTGGAGGCCACTTTGGACACAAGAAGACTGCAAGAAAGATCTTGGATTGTGGATTTTATTGGCCTACACTTTTTAAGGACTCGTTTGACCATTGCAAGACTTGTCCACAATGTCAGAAAGTTGGGGGTATATCGAAAAGGAATCAGATGATTCAATCACCTATATTCGTTGCTGATGTCTTCGATGTATGGGGGATTGATTTCATGGGACCTTTTCCTACATCAGATAAGAAGTATTACATTCTTCTAGCTGTGGGTTATGTTTCCAAATGGGTTGAAGCTATTGCTACGGAAAAGGATGACGTAAGAACAGTGGTTAAATTCTTGAAGAATAATATTCTTCATCGATTTGGGATACCAAGATATCTAATCAGTGATCGAGGTACTCACTTTTGCAACAAGATTGTGCAAGCACTGGTTGAAAAATATGGAGTACGACATAAGGTATCCACTTCATATCATCCTCAAACCAGTGGTCAAACTGAAGTATCCAATCGTCAAGTGAAGCTAATTTTGGAGAAAACAGTCAATGTTCAAAGAAAAGATTGGAGTATGCGACTAGGAGATGCTTTATGGGCTTATCGTACAGCTTATAAGTCACCTCTAGGTATGTCCCCATATAGAATTGTGTTCGGAAAACCATGCCATTTACCTGTGGAGATAGAACACAAAGCATGGTGGGCAGTAAAGCAATGCAATCTTAACTTTGACAAAGCTGGAATTCAATGGATGCTGCAATTGCAAGAGCTTGAGGAAATAAGGAATGAAGCCTATGAAAATTCAAGAATTTACAAAGAAAAGACTAAAGCTCTACATGATCAAAGGATATTGAGAAGATCATTCCATGAATGTCAGAAAGTTTTGTTGTTCAATAGCACAATTAAGCATCATGGAAAGTTAAGGACAAAATGGAATGGACCTTTTGAAGTGATAAAAGTATATACTAATGGATCTGTGGAAATTTATAATCCGGTTAGCAAGAGTCAATTTAAGGTTAATGGGCAAAGATTTAAACCTTTCTTTGAGCCATTATCAATAGCTTTGATTGAAGAAATTAAGTTGGAAGATCTAATTTATCTTCCAATTTAAAGAATTTGAAGAAAGGGGAAAGTCAAGCTAATGACTTTAAACAAGCGCTTGTTGGGAGGCAACCCAATTTTAATTTTAGTTTTTATTTTTAGGTTCCATGAATTAAATAGAAGAAAATTCATCCAAGGAGTAAGAAGTACCAAGCATCAAGCCTTAGACCATGCATAACCAGTTGTAGCTCGGTTAGTAGGCATGCATGGCCGGCTATAGCTTGGACATGCCGCGCACCATGCTAAGCATGGCCGGCCATCGCTCGGCAATCCCGCGCCATCTTCATGCCATTGCTCGGCTATCACCGAGGCAGCACCAGCATGCCGCAGCCGGTACAGCCAGGCCATGCCGCGCAGCACCAGCAGCCATAGCCCGGACCCCACGCGCACTTGTCCCACGCCACTCCAGGCATCGCTCAGCCCTAGCCCGTGCCATACTAGGCCTTAGGCCAAGCTAGGTCCCTGCCGTGCCAAGTCCTAGCCATGCTAGGAGAAATGTTGCGCCATCCTATGCAAAGTAAGTTAGGATTCCAATTTCCTATTTTGACTAGGAAATTAAGTACCTAATTGCTTTCCACAACAATCACCTTTTCCAAATAGGTAATGTGTTCTTAAACAAGGTATGTTTTCTTACTTTTTACTCTATTTAAAACCTCTTAGACTTAGGACTTGATCACTATATAAAGGCACTCTACCTCTCTTCTTTATTCATTAACGCAAGAAGCAAAATTTGAGAAGTAAAGTTTCGGTTATAGATATTTTTGAAGAAGTAAAAGTCGATTAGAGTAAGAATTTAGGAGGAAGTAATTATCATCATCGACTTAAGGAAGCAAGTCGATAAGGTCAAGTCAACATCCCCAAGTCGACGATTCATCAACAAGCAAAGCAAGTCCGATTCTTCCTCCATCCCTCTTGAAGATGTCGATGATGCTAGCTACCACTACCATGGATTTTGAAGTTCAATTCAAGAAGTTTAAGGATCAATTTTATCGAATTGGAGCTTCTCAATTCGGTCCAAAATTTCAAGAAAGTTTTCTTCGCCAAGATTGTCATGAACTTTTGAGTATGATATCGTTGCTACCTAAGGATGAAATTGAGGCTAAGCCCGGTTTCAAAGCTAGGATGATTTATCAATTTCTTTGGGATAAAGCTAACAAGTCGCATTAAGTTGTTATAAGATCAAAGGAAAGAGCTGAGAAAGAATTTGAAAAGCGTTTCCATCCCTATGGAAATCGATTTTCCCAACCAAGGAATTTTAATGGCAGAATTAGACCTCAAGCTGCACCTTGGAATAAGCCTTTCCCTATGCCAAGGATTGATGGATATCGCACCAAGTCCTATAGGCCACCCTATAGACCTCCTATGCGATGTGCCCCTTTTCCTCAACGGTTTCATGATCCTTATCATGCTTCTTCATCTAATCAACCAAGAACTGCACCTGTTGCTACTGTTTTTACATTGGAAGAATTGAAGGATAGGTCCTCAACTCCAATTGGACCAAGAGATCCGTTGTTTGAAGAAGGTCAAGGTGAAGATGATATTATAATTATTGCTTCTGCTTCTGAATCAAGTGATGCTTCTAGTGATGAGAATAAGGAAGGAAAAGAGGAGGTGAATCAAGAGAAGGAAAATAAGGAAGAATCTCATCCTTTCCTTGCTCAATTTAAGGATTTAAGTGATCAAGTTGCTAGCCTAAGAGAGGATTTTGACAGTATAATTGGGAATTTGGAAAACCTCTTCAATTTATTGGAGAATGCTATTCCTAAACCAATTTAGGTTTAGAATTAGGGTTTTTAATTTTAAATTTATGTTTTCTAGATTTAGGGTTTTATTTTTAAGCATCTTAGGTTTAGTTATTTAGTTTATGCTTTATCTTTAATTTTCCTTTCTTTTATGTCTTTATATTTTCAGTTTCATTAATAAACTATCTAGTTTTATTTTCCTATCACTTTAATTTTTATTGTCTGTTTGAGTAATTATCTTC
Source organism: Corchorus capsularis (assembly GCA_001974805.1). Taxonomy (NCBI): domain Eukaryota; kingdom Viridiplantae; phylum Streptophyta; class Magnoliopsida; order Malvales; family Malvaceae; genus Corchorus; species Corchorus capsularis. The sequence continues at coordinate 52,267 of AWWV01015494.1, read as the reverse complement.
ATCAAAGCCGCCCAGGTATGTTTCATGAACCTTAGCTTTTTAATTTTAATTTTGGTAAGCTATTTTGCATGCTTTGATTTTATGATTGCTTTTACATTGAGGACAATGTGAATTTTAAGTGTGGGGGGGGGGGGGGGTGAATAATTGATAGGGTTATTGGTTGATTATTGAGTCATATGATAGTCTTTTGCATGAGAATCTAGGATAAAAATTTGATTGTTTTTTATCGCTTATTTTCCCCAAATTTTTGAAAAAATTTTCGAAAAAATTGATTTTTGAAATAGAAAATTTAATGATTTTTCATACTATTTGATTTTTCAAGCATATATGAATGATTGATTTGATTGTGATTGATAAATGCTTGGAATTTTTAATAATGCTTTATTCTTCGATTAATTTTTAGTAAGAAGTTTTTATTTCTTAGAATTAGGTATAATTGAAGTTTGTGATATGATCTTATTATTCATTGCTTTCATGATTATCTATTTCTAGAACTTGTATTGAATTTTGATTAAAATTACAATTAAGAAAGCATGCTATGAATTTGTCAAGAATAAGTGTGGGGGACTATCTATATAAAGGGGAATTAAAATTGTTTTCTAAAAGAAGTGATTTCATGCAAGAGGAGAAGATGTATTTCTGTTAAAAAAAAAAACTTTTCCATTGTTGTCACTCTTCTCTTTAACAAAAGGAGTTAGTAACCCTTGGGAAGAGGATAAGAGGCATGGAACAGCAGAAATATTGTCCCTCTAGAGTGCTAGTAGCCTAAAAAAAAATAAAAAAAAGGGCATTAGTGACCCCTAAACATGAACACTTCAGAGGTTAGTAACCTCAGTTTTCTAAAATCAATTACCCTTGAAAACTATTATAACCCACATGAACCCTTGATTTATTTATAAGATGTAATCTTTTGAGTAATGGAGAGATAGATGAAGATGCAAGCCTATAGGAAGAAGTAGTTATAGATGTGAAGAATGGTGTGTGATTTGAGCTACTTTGATTATGGCTACTTAAGAATGATAATGCTTGTTGTTTATTGATCTTTGGAATAAGAATTGTTAATGTTCTTTGTTATTTAGATTTCATGATTAAATTGATTCTTTTATATATGTGTGGATTCAAATTGATCTTTTAAAAAATTGTTTTTGATTAACTTATACATTGATTTTTGCTAAGGGACTAGCAAATTTCAAGTGTGGGGGAAATTATGATCGAGCCAAAAACAACCCTATTTTTATGGCTGTTTTACTATGTTTTTGGATCTATTTATTCTCTAATTTGTCTTATTTTGATGATATTTGTGTTTTTAGTCTTTATAAGATGAGAAATTGGAATTTGTTAATTTTCACTACTTTTGGAGCTATTTTGATGACTTTTTACACAGATATTAGAAAAGTGATTTTGAGTATAGATTTGAAGATTCGAAGTTCGTGATTTGAAGATTTCTTGAAGATAATTTGAAGACTTGAAGATTATTGAAGAATTATTTCAAGGAGCAAGAATTGAAGATTGGAGCTTAATTGCGAAGGATTGAAGCCAAACCCAGAAAAAGCCCGGAAGTTAAGGATTTTTGGATATTTTATATGGGATAATACTCTGCCCATATAAGGTCATAATTGGAGTTAAAATCCCAATTTATGCTCCACAAATCCAAAAGAATATCCAATTCCCCCATAAACCCGTAACTAGTCCTAGTTTGACTAGGATTCAGCGCAGTCTCGGTAGAAAGGCCATAACTTTCTGCTCAGATATCCGTTTTGAGCCCATGAGTACCCGTTGGAAAGCTAACTCTGAGATCTACAACTTTCCTTTGAAGTCCGAAGCCCAATTCGGCCGTTTTCAAGCCCGAATCGGCCTATGAAGTTTCTGCAAAAATCCAGAAAATTCAAGAATCCTACTTTGACTCGGATTCTACTCTAGGATGACATCTAATCCAACTTGGAGTCTAAGTCAGCCCTAAACCGCCCTATCTATGTTCATCCACTATAAATAGCCACCTTAGGTCTAGATTTTATGTAGGTAATTTTTATTCTCATAAGATATATTGTTTAGTTGAAGATTTGGAGGAAAAAGCCCTAGGAGCCGTCGCACCCTTCTCTTCTTAGTCCATAGATAAGTTTTCTTCTTCTTATTTGTGGATGCTCACTCAATTCATGAGTGAGTAATCCTTTTATTTTCTCCAATGTAGAATTTAATTGGTCTCTTGACTAATTTCATGGTGAGATTTTGTGCTTATATATGAGAATTATTTGGGTATTTCTTAGATTTCTGTTTTAATCCTATGTTGCTTGTTTTGATGGGTTGGAGTCGACACTGCCTTGATAAATTAGGTTAACATTAGCTAAATTAAGTCTAGAATTACAACCTCAACTTTAATTATGTGTAGCAATTGGATGAGAACTAACCCTTCCTTCCAAGAGCGATAAGAATCAATGACCGAGAAATTGGTTGTTGTGCTTGTTAATTACTAGTGCTTAATGCTTTGTTCTTTTGGTAGTTTTTAAGCCCCAAAAGGAAATTGATTGCTAAGAGAATGATAAGGATATTTTAAGCCCCAAACGGGTAATCTTATCTAATTTGGTAATTAGGATTAAATTCCAAGCAAGCTATCCAAGGTTTTCATAATTATTAGATATCGATGATCCATGTTGTTTATGTCAAGAGGGAGATTAATTCTATGTTGGAGGGTTTTTTGTAATTGTTTTCTCATAATATTCTCTGCTTTTCAATTAATTGTTTACTTTAATTTTCTTGATTGTTTTCTTAGTTAATTTTATTGTTTGTTAGATTTAATTTCAAACTTTTCTTCGAAAATCTCTTATTTAATTTGTTTTATTCAAAGAAAAAGGAATACCGATCTCTCTGTGGGTTCGACCCCTACTTGCCCTAACTATTCTTAGTTAGTAATTGTTGGGATATTTATTTTTATGATTGCTGACGACCGATCAGGTAGTTTAGATTAGATTTTCTTTTTAGAATCGAGTCTATTAATCATATTTGGGCTTTTAGTTCAGGGATAAAATGATTAGAAAATAATTTAAAATATTAGAACTCCAAAGTTGGAGTGAATTTCGGTTTGGACCCTTAAATTGGTCTTAGGTCTAATTTTTTCTTGTTTTTTTTTGGGCCTTTGTTTTTTGGATTGTTTCCTTTTTGGTATTTTCTGTTGGGCCTCAGTTACATGTTAAGGTTTGGGCTTTGGCTTTAAATTACATTTTGGGTCTTATTGTTTCATTTACTTATTTGGGCTTTGGGTTATCTATTGTTCATTTGTTTATGGGACTTGTACTTTGGGCTTAAGGGCTTAATTGTTTAATCAATATAGGTTTAATGAAAAAATTTTTGAACTTAGGAATTAAGTAGGTTTCATGTGCATTCATGTTTACTTTATATTTATGCTTCTTTACGTTATTGATTATGAGATGTCATGCGAGATTAATAAGTTTGATCCGTTAATGGACTGATGAATTGGGGCTTAGACAAACTTTGTCGGTCTTAATTCATCAGTAAAAAGTAAAATGGTATTCAGTAAAAAAGTAATAGTAATCAGTAAAGAAATAAGATTAATCAGTAAAGAGTAAAATGGTAAAAAGTAATGGTGATCAGTAAACAGTAAAATAGTAGAAAGTAAAGAGTAATCAGTAAAAAGTAAAATGGTAAAGAGTAAAGAGTAATCAGTAAAGAGTAAAATGGTAAAAAGTAAAGAGTAAAATGGTAAAGAGTAAAGAGTAATCAGTAAAGAGCAATCAGTAAAGAGTAAAATGGTAAAAAGTAAAGAGTAACCACTAAAGAGTAAAATGGTAAAAAGAAAAAGAGTAATCCGTAAAAAGTAAAATGGTAAAGAGTAAATAGTAATCAGTAAAGTGAAAATGGTAATCAGTAAAAAAAAGTAAAAAGGGTATTCAATATAAAAAAAAAAAGTAAAAATGGTAATCAGTAAAAAGGAGAGTAAGAATAGAGGCAATCAGTGATTAAGAGTACATAAAGTATTTAAGAATAAAAGAACAACCAATAATAGAAACACACAGTTAATTCTAGACTAGTCAGTGCCGTCTTCTTGACGGGCGTCGTGGGGGTGCTAATTATTCCCCACGCGTACCCGGCTCCCGAACCTTTAGACTCTGGTTAGAAGACCGTTTATTAAGTTTAGTGTTACCTTCACCAAGCTTAGGTTAACATTAGACTTAGTAATCTGATAGGTGGCTAATCACACCTAGGTTAAAAAGGATTAGTGGCGACTCTGTAACTTTTCTTTTAAATCCTTCAGCGGTAGGGTTCGGACCCCAGACCCGCACGTTGCGACAGGATTGGAGCTGTTTTTGATGCAAGGAGGAAAGCCTGTAGCTTACTTTAGTTAGAAATTGAATGGGGCTGCATTGAACTATCCAACCTATGACAAAGAGTTGTATGCTCTTGTGAAAGCATTACAAACGTGGCAGCATTATTTGTGGCTTAAAGAGTTTTTGATTCACACCGATCATGAAAGCTTGAGTACTTGAAAGGCCAACAAAAGTTGAATAAGAGGCATGCTAAGCGGATTGAGTTCATTGAGTCTTTTCCTTATGTGGTGTGATATAAGAAAGGTAAGGAGAATATTGTGGTGGATGCTTTGTCAAGGAGGTATGTGTTACTTTCCATGCTTGATTCTAAGTTTCTTGGATTTGAGTACATTAAGGAATTGTATGCTTTATATGCTTACTTTGGTGATATTTTTAAAGCATGTGCTAATTCTGGATTTGGAAAGTATTATAGGCATGATGGATTTTTGTTTAAAGAATCTAGACTATGTATTCCATCTTGTTCTTTGCATGTTGCTTTGTTGAGGGAATCGCATGAGGGAGGTTTAATGGGTCACTTTGGTGTTGATAGAACATATGAGATATTGCATGAACACTTCTATTGGCCTAAGATGCGATATGATGTAGGGATGTATGTTTCTAGTTGCATTGTTTGTTTGCAAGCTAAATCTACATCTAAACCTCGTGGATTGTATACTCCTTTGCCTATTCCTCATGAACCATTGACACACATTAGCATGGATTTTGTGTTAGGATTGCCTCGTTCTAGGAGCGGTAAAGATTCTGTTTTTGTTGTGGTTGATAGGTTTTCTAAGATGGCACACTTTATTGCATGTACTAAAACTGATGATGCCATTAATGTAGCTAACTTGTTCTTTAAAGAGATTGTTAGATTGCATGGAATGCCTAGCACCATAGTTTCTGATAGAGATGATAAGTTCTTAAGTCACTTTTGGAGAACTTTATCGGCTAAGTTAGGTACTAAGTTGTTACTTTCAACTACTTGTCATCCTTAAACCGATGGCCAAACTAAAGTAGTTAATAGGACTTTGTCTACTTTGCTTAGGGCTTTAATTAAAAAGAATTTTAGAACTTGGGAGGATTGTTTGCCTCATGTTGAATTTGCATACAATAGAAGCATACATAGTACTACTGGATTTTCACCTTTTGAAATTGTGTATGGTTTTAATCCTTTAAGCCCATTGGATTTGTTGAGTTTACCTTTGAGTGTGCAAGTTGACATGGATGGGCAAAAGGAAGGCCGATTTTGCTAAGGATCTTCATGAGAAGGTTAGAGCTCAAATTGAGAAGAAAACACAACACTACATGAAGATTACTAACAAAGGGCGCAAAGAGGTTATCTTTGAGCCTGGAGATTGGGTTTGGTTGCATCTAAGGAAGGAAAGGTTTCCTAAAAAGAGGAAGTCTAAGCTGCTTCCCCGCGGAGATGGTCCATTCCAAGTTTTGGAGAGGATCAACAACAATGCCTACAAGCTAGACCTTCCTAGTGAATATGGCAATGTAAGTGCTACCTTTAATGTTGTAGACTTATCTTTGTTTGATAGTGATGTAGATTTGAGGACAAATCCTTTTCAAGGGAGAGGGGATGATACGCCAAAGGCTTATCATGGTCTTGAAGAACACAATGGAGATCATGGAGAGGATGTGCATGGGCTGCAAGGAAGCATGGACAAGCTTAAAGATGATGGAGATATTGCACAACGTGTTTCAAAATACCAAGGAGATGCCAACGATGCCATTTGATCCATTGAATATGCCATTAGGTCCGATGACTAGAGCAAGAGCTAAAAGATTCAAGAATGCATTAATGGGCCTTGTTTGAACTCATCCTGAAGACTTGAAGACCAATGAAGTTAAATTGAAGAACTTTGAAGATGTTTTGGGCCAGAATATTCCAATCGATTCCAAGCTTCATACAATCGATTCTAGGAATATTCCAATCGGTTCTAAGCTTCTTCTTACATTGATTTCAATCGATGAACATGTGGGCTAGATTGATGTAATCGGTCATTATGGGCCTTAATTATATCTTAGATTAGCTTATTGTTATGTTTAGATGACATTAGGATTGGGCCTTGTTTGACTAAAGTCCAATCCTTGCTTATTTATGATTTGTTATTTACTTTTTCTAGTAGGACTTGGATTAGGATCTTTCCTTGTCCTTTCTTTATGTAAACCGCCTATAAGGCTTTAGGATTAGGAGAGGGCCATCCCCTATGCCTATATAAAGGGACCAACCCCCTCTTGTAAACACAAGTTAAGTTTTCAATCAATAAAGAGAGCTCTTTTGAGAATTTAGCTTCATTGTTCTAGTTTGAGCATACTTAGGGTTCTTCAATCTTGTAGAGTTCTAGCCAACAATTAGGTTGTGATTGCTTAGTTGTTTGTGAATCTTGTGATCTAGGATTGTCAATTGCATGTCTAATTGATCATCTTGGACTAACGAACGAAGAGGAAAAAGCTTGCTAAGGTTGTCGACTACATCAAGTCTAGAAGTTGAAGTTTCAAGTAGATCTTTGGAGGATTTCAAGGATAGATTTGAATATAACACAACTAGATTCGTATCGCACCTTAGCTCCATCAGCGTGTATAATCTTCAGGTTCTCAAGAGAAACCATGGGGAGATCAAGGTGTGGGTATACATACTGCACCTCATCCAAGCACAACTCAAAGGTGCCTATGACTGCCTCACCGTTAACTTCCTTTGCAACAACTACAAACTCAGGTGTACTTTGAAAATTTCTAGAGGCTCGTGAAAAACTTTTCCTTTCTCAATCTCAGCCTCGTCAAGTTTTTTCTCCAAGCTCGTCACATTTGTCTTTAAGTTTTTCACCTCGGCTTTAATATCCTAAATTTTTTCAGCTTCTCTTTGAGTTGAAAAACCTACTCTTGCAAGCCGCTCGCCTTCCTTATTTCAGTTTGAGAATGGTCCTCAGTCTTTAGAGCGTGCATCATAGCTAAGTAAGCGTGATGTAAAGCTGGCGAATGGGTTAACATAACAAGGAGCATTCAACTTATCCTTATCTACAAGAACACAAAGTCCCTCATCAAAACTAATTATCGTTGAATTACATTAAGTTAAGAAGCATTTATTTTTAGAAAAATAAACTTAATCGAAGGCATACTTGACAGCGCGAGCGAGCATGCCTGAAGCAATTTTTCGTGCGAACGAGATGCTAATAAAGGCGCTCTTGATTTCCAGTAAATTCACAGACAAGGTACACTCTTTTGGCTCTGTTACCTCTCCTTGCAAAGTTGCATCGCAAGAATCGCCCACCTCGGAGTTGCAGTGCCGCTTAAGGGAATCCTCAACCGTGTCAGCATGCTCAGGTGCCTTCCTCTTAAAAGCTTTCTTACTTTGTCAAGTTGTAATTCCACTTCAACATTAGCATAATCACCTTTGCTCCCGGGCTTGAGATAGTCAAAAACATTGAACTTATTCTTGCTACTTTTATCGCTCTTATTGGTATTATCAACCATATCTGAGACCCAAAAAAAGAAAAGAAAAGAAAAACAAGTTACTAATGATGTCTAGTAAAGATCAAAGCTCAGCAAAGATCAAAAGATAATAATGATAACTACAAGAGACTTTTATCATGTTTCCTTCCTAACCCAAGGTGGTGCAAGACCTTAGGGGAAGTCAAGCATTCAACGTCAATAAGGTCACCATTCCCCTAACTCTGCTTAATATCATCATAAATACAGATCTCCTCACCGAAAAGAAAAGTGGACTTATCTGCGCTACAATTTATTTTACCTTGACCATTGCTCACCTCCCATTCACTAAAGGTGACTATACAAAGAAAAAATACAACTTTCAGGTCTTTGCAATTTGGGGACCATTATTAAAAAACTTCTTATTAGGACGAGCTGTAACATAGTACCAACCTTTATCCTAAGGACTTTTCTTTACTGAGAAAACTTTCGAAAAACATTTAGTACAACATGATGATCGAGACCTTCGCACAGAGCTATGAAACACACTATCAAGCGCCAAGAGTTAGGCACCAACTGACACAAAGCGAGCTTATAATGATTAAGTAGCTTAGGAATGAAAGGGTGGAGCAGAGATCTAAGCCACGCCACCATGGAATCTCGGTAAACCCACATCTTATTTTTGCCATGGTCATCAATAACTCTATCAATCTCATTGATCGATGTCGTCAAGCAACCATAAAATAAAACCTAACAAACTCCAACTACAGTAGCTAAGGCAAGTCAGGATCGATCCCACAGAGAAGACACAAGGTTGTTAACTAATTAAAACAACTCAAGAAAACAAACGCGTTAAGAGCACCAAATTATAAGAAAACAGATGATCAAACAAAAATCTAAATTAGCTATGAAAGTAATAAGAAAACCAACAATACCTTCCTACTTATCCACACCTAAGTATGAAATTAATCAAAGATACCATGGATCATAGATCAAAACTTATCAATTATTAAGCACCATAAACATGTCTTTGGCAAGAAATCAGAATACTAGTTATTCTTCTTCATTCTAATTTATTACCAATTATAAATCAGATTATAGTACTAGTAATTTCTAATCAAACATCTTTTATCAATTACCAAAATTAGCTACTAGTTATTCACCAATTAAAGCAATCAATAAAGCATTAAGATCAATAGATATACCAAACATAGGTTAATGATTACTAGTTATTCATCACAACTTAAGATCAATCATAACCCAATTCAATACTTCAATTACTAGTTATTCATTGAAAATACCAGATCTTGCTACTAACAATTAGATTCAATTACTAGCTATTCACCAAATCTAATCTAGCAATAATCACCACAATTCCACCTATTAAGGCTGGCAACTTAACAAGTTGAATTATAGAAATCTAAACAACAAATCTAGGGTTAAGCATGAAAACTTGTTTATCAAAAGGATCAATTCATCAAATCGAATCCAGCCAACCATACATATATCAACAAGTCGATATAAGCATGCTGAATTATCTTCAATTCATCAATCAATTGATATAGAATTAAAGCACAAGATCTCACCATGGATAAGATTGATTAATTCATAACAAAGGGGTTTAAAGTAGAAAAGTATCAAGACAACTACTCACTCATGGTTGAAACAACCATGAGAGGCCTATTTACAAGACCAAGAAGAAGAATTTCGTCCTAAGTATGGCAGCCCCCAAGGGGCGGCAATCCAGAGCAATTTCGTCCCTAGGGTTCTGCACTTTCTGACTTCTGATAAGTTATGATAAATCCTGAAATAATCTTACCTATTTATAGGAAAACCTAGGACACATCCTACCCTTTAGACAATCAATACCAGCCCTTAGATGTGGCTGTACAAAGGGTAAGATAGACATCTAATTTCCTAATCCTACTATAACTAGGATTTACATCAAATTTGTCTCCAAGCAAGGGCTCTAATTGGTTGAAGTAGATCATCCTCATTAATTAGGATCCTTCCTTGGCCAATTGTAGTGTTCCACATCATCAATTACAGCTGCAAATCACGTCCCAAGGGTCCCTAAGTCGGTTTAGGTACTTTCCCACATTGGTTAGGAATGCTGTCAAAACTGTCCAGAATACTTCAGGGCAATTTAGACATTCTTAACGGCAGAACTGGACTTCGGGCAAAACATGAAAGTTGTAGAGCTTGGAGTCCTCTTTCCAACGATGTATCATATGTATTTTTCCGAGTTTTGGATCAAAATATATGAATTTTATACCGAAACTGCACTTGTGAATCCTTCTTTGACTAGGATTTGGAATTTCTCCAATCATCAATTATTTACTGCATCATAATTGTTGATTGAGTTTGGAACTTCTCTTTGGGCTATAAGACATCCGAATTGGGCCTAGAGAAATCAGATTTGGATTACCAAAAAATTCGGACTTCATGGTCTCAAACGGGTCTAATGGGCCTACTGGGCCGAAATGGGTCAAAATCAGTAGTTTCTCCAAATTGATCCAATATTGCTCCAAATCTTCATCTTCTTAAATAATTGCTCCAAATGGGTCTGAAAACACAAATATGAGAAATATGAGGGTAAATAGATATTTATGATTACAAAAATAAGGCAAAATCATATAGAAAATAAGCACTAAATTTGGTCTTATCACTCATCAAGAGTATCAATCCCATATTCATCAGGGATGTTATATTTACATTGGACCTTATCTGTTTCTTCTAAGGTTAAACAGTTGCACAGGTCGAGGGTGAACCAACATGTACCAAAATTGAAGTTACTTTTATCGAATCTAAAGGTAAATCGACATTAGTGGAGCCTGACTTATTCGAAATCGGGGGTAAATCAGTTTTAGAAATTTCAAGAGAATGTCCCTTATCTTCTATTTACAACCCCAAGCTCTTAAGTCAGCCTCTAACTTTTCGACGTTTTCCTTTCCAAAAGGTTCTAACCACATACTAGCTCCCTTGGATTTCACCATTTTACCTATTCTCCTATTACCAGCAGAGGTGGCTTCTCAACTTATAAGATCAATGACTCCATCAGACACCCTAACATTCAAATCTAAAGACAAATTCTCTCCACGCTCAAAATTGGAACTTGAATTACTAGAGTGTGAAGAGCTAGAGCTTTCAAAGGTGGACATACTCAACATAGCATGAGCAAAATGCGGATTGTTTAGGAAACTAGGATAGAGCGAAGCTGAGGCAGTTTTGATCCAAGCTAGCACAAACGAGACCCATGATTTATCTGGTTCGACCTGAGCTGAATCAGAATAGGCCTAAGGTCGCGCCAAAGCCCTGAGAAAGATTGAAAGCAAAACACAAATTAAAAAAAAAAGAGGTAAAAGCAAAATGCAATAAAAAAAAGAAAATTAAAAAACGATGCTTCAGATATCAGCTTGATAACAATCCTGAATTGATGCTCCACCAAAGACGATCAGCTTAGATCGATGCTGAAATTATTGGGTTATCAGCTCAAATCGATGTTAAAATTATTGGGTTATCAGCTTAGATTGATGCTAAAATTATTGAGTCGCCAAGAGAAAAACTAAGCTGAAAATTTTCTAAGAAGGATAAAAGTGACTTTTAGAATTAGGAAAAGAGCGAATATATAGAAGGGGAAGGCTAGGGCTATGCATATTGAATGCCTAAATGCTCAATTTGGGTTCAAACGTTTGCACTGCTCAATTATAGGCCAAACATTTCAATTTGGCCAAATAAGGGACAAACGTTTTCGATTTGTCTCAAAGTTGGGTTTCTTCAGACGATGCTTGGGCCGAACACGCGCCGTTCACACCTTTTTATTTAGCCACATGTATTTAATTTAGCTAGATGGAATTGTTTTTGGCCAGGTGGATATTATTTAAGCTAAAGAAGATTAAAACTAAAAATTAAAATCTAATTTACAGATCTACCCATTCAGTAAAATCAAAGTCGAGGTAAACTCATTTTCTCCCAAAACTAATAGTTTTTCCCCCAAAATTCCAGATCTCCCTCTAAAAAATTTTCATATTTCTCTTGAGAAAAGAAAGGAAATCTTTTGGAAAATTGTCGAATATGGTTTCGCATATGTCTTAGGGGATTGAGTTTAGGTTAAAATCGATTGGTTTAGTGATTTCTGGATTTAATCTTCATTGGGATTTACGGTCGAATTTCAAGTTAGGGTTTCGAAATGATTTGGGGATTTCGATTTCTGGGTTGAAATTGATCGAAGGGTTAGGGTTTCAAATTAATTCGATTTGGGTGTTTAGTGTTTGTTCTGATTGAAGGTTGATTTTGGAGATAGGGTTTCAAATTTTTAGGGGATTTCATTTAGGATTTAAAGTAAAAGGGTAGAGTTTCGTTCGGATTGAAGTGTTTTTGATTTAGGGTGTTTGACTTAGGGGTTTCGTTTTAGATTTGTTGATTTAATAGAATCTACGGTTTCGAGTGATTTTTGAGCATTAGTTCGAGTAAAAGCTTTGATTCGAGCAGTTTAGGGTTTGATTCAAGTTGTTGAATCTGGGTTTGGTGCGATTGAAGCTTTGGTATGAATTGATTTGGGTTTACGGTACTTTCTAGGATTTCTGGCGATTTGGGTTTTTGTTCGATTTGGTGTTTTAATTAGTGAAGAAGCTGGCAGCGATTGAAGTTGTGTTTTTGGAAAGAAGTGGACTATTCACAGACAAGGAGCAGAAAATCATCTTCAGTTCATGTATTCGCAAACAATAGGTAAGTGCTCTATCTAATTTTTTTTATGTTTTGTGGGTTGGTTTTGGATTGTTTTGGTTGCTTTTTTTTTTGTTTCTATATATTTTTTATGCTTTTCAGTCGGTATAAACTAAAGTAATTGACTTTGTTTAAATATTGTTATAGAAATGAATATATAGATTCTGTTGAGGTAATTTAATATATAGAAATGGATATTTTAATGCTTTCTCAATGCTTTGTAATAAACTAATGCATTTGTAATGCTTTTGTATGCTTTTGTTTGGTTGTGAGTACCCAAATTCTGTTTAGTTAATTTAATATAGGGTTTAGGAATAACTTATGAGAAAGTCATTGTTTTGTCTGTTATATGTGTTGGGTTACTGACTGTTTTGGGGTTACACATTAATTGCATTTCAAATTATAGGCATTAGGGTTTAATAGATAGTTCATTCATTTTGCAGAATGGATTTTGGTATTGTGAAGTTCCACTATGAGGGGACTTTTGTTGGGGAAGGTGAAAGTCTTAGGTATCAGGGAGGTTTATTTGATGACCTTACATTAGACCCTGATAAGTTTAGTTAGTTAGATGGTTGTTTTCTGAAGATAGTGACAAAAGGTGTGTTGTTATGTGCCATTGGCAGAGATGGACACAATGAAATGGTTCCTCTAGCCTGGGGAATGGTTGAAGATGAGAATGATGCTAGTTGGAGTTGGTGCAACAAGAGTTGCATCACTTGTCTAATGGCGCAGGCTGGACTATTATGAGTGACCAACATAAGGTATAATATTCCCTCCTTTAATTAATAGTCATTTCTGTTAATTATTATACTTTTTCTTGCTGATTTTGTTTTTTCTGTTATACATGCTATTGAGAAACAATTTAAGGACATCACTCTAGAAGCTGAGCACAGGTTCTGTGCTCAGCATTTTTATGTAATTTGGCAAGGCAGAGGTCATAAGGAGATGAGATGAAAGAGCATTTTTGGAAAATTGCTAGGTCTTCAACAATTAGAGAGTTTGAAGAGAATATGGAGAAATTGAAAGCAAAGAGGGAGCAAGCAGCAGTTGGTATTGAAATATATGCACCTGTTCAGCAATGGTGCAGGGCATTCTGTAGACACCCATTTTTGGTAGTATCCTTTAATTTAGGTAGATTTTCTTAATGTGCAATTGTGGGGCATTTTGGTCATTTTCCCAATTTATTTTGGCATTTCAATATCCACAATGCAATACGACTATCTTCTCTTTTATTTCAACTTTGCATTTGGGCATTTTAGTTTGGATTGCATTTGGGGCACATTGCCATCGGTTGACTTTAATTTTAGAAGTTGAATCAAAATGCTTTGTATGGTAAAAAAAAAATCAAAATGCTCTAGAGTCATTTGGATTTTTTCAATTTCCCTTTTCTCTTGGACTCAAATTGGGGTTATACGTTACTCAAATGTATTAACGAAAATTAATTTGGGCCCAAGTTGGCATAGTTGGATTATTATTAGTTCCATTGGGTATGTAGGCCCAAAAGAATGAAAAAGAAATGAAGTTGGATTTGAGGAGCAATAAAAGAAATTCACTTCACATAAATACAAAAAAGAGGTATTTTACGTTTGCAACCTTTAATGTCTACATTTACAAAACACCAGAGGTGGTGGCTTTTGATTACATTTTTGTTTAAGAAAATTAAGATTATAGAGCATCTTTTTTCCTTTTCCCATTTCTTTTCTCCCTTCGTTTCACACTCAAGCCTATAGCAACTCATTCAATAGTCCAAGGCAATCCCCAAAGTAGTTTCATGATTTGCAAGACAAAATGAAACAAGGCAAATCAGCAAGATTAAAAGATAAAAGTGCAGGGCAACCAACAACTCAGAACAGGAAGGATAATAAGCAAGGCCAAAGTCGGAAGTGAAATAGAAGGCAAGCTCAACAAACCACATGAGTCCAAAAAGCCAGTGAGGGTTTATTAAGTCATCAATAGAACATTCATGCATTCTTGGCATTTAACACACATTTTTGTATTTTGCAGTTTCACATTTAGCATATAACAATAAGTAATTTAAGTGGTAGCAGCATATTGAGTCAAACATAGGTTTATAGTTCATGCATTCTCAAATCAACATTGAATTTTTAAGTCATGGCAACATACATTTTTAGCATTGCAATCCAGAGAATCCAGAAAGGTAGCATTTTCCTCTTACAATTCAAAGCACAAGGGCACAATTAGAAGTGCGGTAAAATTTAATCATCATAATCAGTCACATTACATCTCTTTCAATTTGGACAGGTATTCTACTTAGCTTCATTTACTTGCATACATACCATCAAGCATGCATTTTTGAATAACAACAGCAAAAATGAACGGAAGTGAGAACATCTTACCATCTCGTGTCATTTTCTTGGCTCATTAAAGTCCAGCTTAGCAATAGAAACTCTCCAAATGGGAAACACATGAGAGAGAATGGAAGTAAGGCAAAGCCAAAACAGAAAAATCGAGAGGGGAGAGAGTCAGTGCTACTGTGGCAATTGATGTCCCCTCATCCATGGGTTCCACCTGTCAATGCAAACAAAATCAAGGGATTTCACTGCCAGCTCTCAACACATGATCCAACAAATCCACCTGTACAAAGATACAAAAGAGAATAAAGCAATAAAGCAATAAAGCAATGTTATCAGTACCGTACCAGAGGGCGTATCGTTTTCCCTCTGGTGCAGGATACATACTGGTACCATTTTGTTTCGGTGTCCCGTTTCATGATTTTCGGTATATGTAATATTTTTTAAATATATATATATATATTAAAATAAGATTTTATGATTATAATTTAAATTATTTTCAAATACTAAGTATATATTATATAATCCCTCAAAGTTATTTTCACAAACTTCTTTCTAAATTTAGGAAATTTTAGGGTTTCAATTTAGGGGAAATAGTAAATTAAGCGGCAGAGTGTTTGTTGAGTATTTGACAATTATTATTAATTTATTAAATTTATTTTTTAAAAAAAAATTCTTTCAATATTTTAATGTATCGGCCGAAATACCCATTTTTGGCCGAAACGCTCGAAACAAGCCGTTATGTAGCGGTACATGCCGAAACAGCCCGGTACAGAGCTGAACAAATTCCGGTACGAAATTGAAAGTGTATCGTTCCGTTAAACTACTGAAACGGAACGGTACGACCGAAATGGCAGGTACCAGTACGGTACTGATAACTTTGCAATAAAGAGAAAATTTTAGGAGCCCTCGATTACCAAACCGAAAATTGAGACCGACCCTTGGGTGAACTTCGTTTAAAGATATATTATATATATATATATATATATATATACATATATATATATAGGACCTTTTGCTAGGTAAAGGAGGGGAGCGAACACGGTTTTGGAAAAAAGTTTTAGGGTTTTGAAATTCATTTTTTACGGTAACAAAATGCAGAAACTAAAACTTCAAACAGTTTTCTCTATTAAAAAGGAAATAAAAATCTTTAGTTTTTAGTTGCCTTTTTAGCTCAAAGTTCATAAAACAAAATAAATAAGAAGCAAATGAGGGAGTTGAAGAAGAGGACTTACCCAAATAGATCTTGGAATCCATTTCAGTCGGCATCGTGGCTATCAGATTAAGGGCTTAGAGCTTTTGGTTTTGTGGGTTTACTTTTGAGGCGGTTGGATCTGCAAATTGGTTCGGTGAGTTTATAAATTTTGGCTAGAGGAACAACATATCCAAGTTTGGGAGTCATCCGATGTTGGAATCCGCCGAATCTGAGTGAAAGTTTGGGTTCGGTTTTGGCCTATTTCGACGGGATTAAGGGCATTTTTGTTGAAACTAAGGCCAGATTTAGAAAGACTGTGTAGAAAGGAAGCTTTCGATTTCTTTTGAGCTTCATCCGACGATGGTGAAATCCCCGGTGCGGTGAGCCGTGGCGGCTTGGTGGTGGCGCGGTGAAGGTGGCAGCGTTTAGGGTTTGAGGAATAGGAAATATATGAAAAGGGGAGAAGAGGTTAGTACTTATACTAACTCGGTCCGGACCTTGGACCCGCACGTTGCGACACGTTCCATTAAGAAGAAAGCATGATTGAGTTGTCGACAACAACCTCTGTGAAGCTTTAGCAAAGCACTGCTCAAAGCAAGGAAGTTATCAGCTTTGGGTTTGTTAGAGCACATCAGAAGGGAAATGATGAAAAGATTTGTAAGGAGAAGGGTGGAAGCAAGCATGTGGAAAGGTAATTTAGGCCCTTGGATTTGGCAGGCAATTGATAATAATGCCAACGTAGCTCAGCGTTGTCATGTCTTTCATAATGGAGAAGGAGGTTATGAAATAAACCACAGGGATAATAGGTTTGTGGTGAGGCTCCAAGGAAAAAGTTGCTCTTGCAGGAGATATAACCTCTCTGGCATCCCATGTACAGATGTTATTGTTGAACCATGTTGTTTTTGATGATAACAAAATAAACCCAAGTATGATAACTAATACATCTACTTAGTCTGCAGTGAAGTTTTTAACAGAGAAAGGTTGAGCATTGTAGACTCTTAAAAAAAAAAGCTTCACAAGTGACACTAATGTAGAAGAAAGCCATGAAGCCTTAGGTGCATAAAGAGTGCAAAATTTCCAAGGAAGCAATTTGAAGCCAAAGGCAGCAATTTCAGAAGGCAAAATTATAAATTGAAGAAGTATAATCAAGTTAGAGTATAAGAAGAAGGTTCAAGTCAAGACAGAATTTTGAAGTTGGAAGAAAACTGGAAGCTTTAGTGGGATTAATGATCTGTAGATTAAAGCGACTAGCAGCTAGAAGACAAACAGTACGGATACTCTAAAGTGTTCAATGTTGTACAGACGCACTAAAGCTGTCAACAGCCAGTTTGCACGACTAGAAGACAAAAATAACGGGCAAATAGTTGAATTTGAACCCGATAACGGCTAGTTTGCTTGAGAGACTATAAAAACGCAAATCTAACCATTGAGTTCAAGTTTTTGGAGCAATTTTTAAGATCTAATCAGTTTCTCTCTCCAGAATTTCAAAGTCCCAACAGTCCAAGCTTTGTTTCCACTTTAATCGCTATTACTTGCTTGGATCTCTGTATTTGCATTTAAAGGTTACATCTTTAAATTGTATTAGGCCTAATCTTGTGTATTCTGATCTTTTGAGATTGTTTCTACACTCATATACTTTGTTTATTATGGTTGATTAAGTGCGGGTTGTGCACTTGTGTTTGAAGCTTTGTGGTTGTAAAAAGGTGTTGTGAAAAGCAGATTAACTTCACTGATAGTGGATTCTGAAATCCTTGGTGTCTGGTATCCAAGGTAGAGTACGTAGGCGTGAAAGGCCGAACCTCTATAAATTGAAGCGTCTTCAATCTTCCATCCTCCCTTCAATCGTTCCAGTTTTATCTCTCCTTACTCTCTTTACTTTCCATTATTCTGTTGTTAACATCTTTACTTATTTCCTTTATAATTTCACTTGCTTCGTTTGCAGTTCATGCTTTTATTTTCTATCAGTGTCTTCAACTGCATATTCTGAAATAGTGT
Source organism: Corchorus capsularis (assembly GCA_001974805.1). NCBI lineage: Eukaryota > Viridiplantae > Streptophyta > Magnoliopsida > Malvales > Malvaceae > Corchorus > Corchorus capsularis. Next base: position 34,286 of record AWWV01015494.1, on the reverse strand, counting down.
CTTTAACACATTTTAGAGAATCCAAAAAGTTTCATTAAGTGCTATTCACCCCCCTCACATCAAGTGGACTGACAATTGGTATCACAGCCTGGCTCTTGAGTAGATCGGACTAACAACCGCAAGAGTGATCCATAATGGCATCATCAACAAGTCTCAACATAACTGCTGAAGGACTTTGAATCAATCGTCCTCCTCTCTTTGATGGCACTAATTATCAGTTCTGGAAATCCTAGATGTTGAACTTCATTTGTGCAACTGACTTTGAATGTGGGAAATCATCCAGGAAGGGCCATAGAAACCAACAAAAAGAGTTGAAGATTGGTTCGTTGACAAGCCTAGAGTAGAATGGACCTAAGAGGATATAAAGAAGTATCTGCTGAACTTTAAAGCCATTAATACTCTTCACTGTGCACTAATGTTACTGAGTTTAATAGGGTCTCAGCTTGCACTATTGCAAAAGAGATATCGGAGAAACTCAGAGTCCCACATGAGGGTACATCTCAAGTCAAAAAATCGAAGATTAGTCTGCTGCAGTATGAGTATGAAACTTTCAAGATGATTCCTGATGAAACAGTGACTTTACTGATCGATATATTCAGTAGTATCACTAATAGACCAAGTCACTTGGGAATAGACATTCCAAAAAGTGAACGAGTGAAGAAGCTGCTGAGAGCACTGTCAAAGTCCTGGAATCCTCTAACCACAGCCATTCGAGAATAAAAAAATCTCAATGACACTAAATTTGATGAGATTTGTGGATCTCCACTTACTCATGAAGTAGAACTAAAAAGCTGTGAAGATGATGAGAAGAAAAAGGCTGCTGAGAAGAAAAGAGGCCTAGCATTGAAGGTCTCTGCTCTTGAAGAAGAAATCGATAGTTTAACTATTGATGACACTGATGATAATTCTAATGAAAGAGACTGCTCCCTTCACTAGGAGATACAAAACCTCCTTGGTCGAAGGAAACGTCCCTACAAGAAGAATTTTAAGAGAGACAAGTTCAAGGGTGAAGCCAGCAAGTAGAACCCAATAATATGCTTCCGGTGTAGTGTCGCAACATGCGGGTTCGGGGTCCGAACCCTACCGCTGAACGACTGGAGGAAACACTACTGAAACTATGGAGTCGCCTCTAATCAAATTCTAGGTGTGATTAGTCACCTATTAATTGACCTAACCAGTCTAATGAAATCCAAAGCTTGACGAGGGACGCACTAAACCTATAGGTCCAATCTTGTCACCTGAATCAAGGTTCGGGAGTCGATTACGCTCGGGGAAGGATGAGAACCCCAGAACGTCTATCATGAAACGGTACCTTTAAACCTAACTAGTTCTAATATGGGTCTGAAATTAAAAAAAAAGTTGCTTTTAATCCTTAATCCTATATTTTTTTTAGTCTTTTCTTCGTTTCAAATGACTTGAAACCTTTTATTACCCTTGAAAACGGTAAAGTTAAACTCAAATGTAAAGAAAAATTTGGCCTTTTGTCCAGAAAGGGTATTTTGAGAAAAGTAAAGAGAACAACACCTTCCGTCTGGGAAAGGCATATTGGAAATAAGATAAGTAAACAACACCTTCCGGTGGGGAAGGGCAAACTGGGAAAAGTAAACAACACCTTCCGGTGGTGAAGGGCAAACTAGGAATAATAAACAACACCTTCCAGTGAGGAAAGGCAAGCTGGGAAAAGTAAACAACACTTTCCATTGGGGAAGGGCAAACTGGGAAAAGTAAACAACACCTTCCGATGGGGAAGGGCAAACTGGAATAATAAACAACACCTTCCAGTGGGGAAGGGCAAACTGGGAAAGTAAACAACACTTTCCATTAAGGAAGTACAGACTAGGAAAAGTAAACAACACCTTCCAGTGGAGAAGGGCAAACTGAGAATATTAAACAACACCTTCCAGTGGGGAAGGGCAAACTGGGAAAAGTAAACTACACCTTCTGGTGGGGAAGGGCAAACTGGGAATAAAAACAACACCTTCTGGTGGGGAAGGGCAAACTGGGAAAAGTGAACAACAACTTTCGGTGGGGAAGGGCAAAGTGGGAATAATAAACAACACCTTCTCGTGGGGAAAGACAAATTGGGAAAAGTAAACAACACCTTCCGGAGGGGAAGGGCAAACTGGGAAAAGTAAACAACACCTTCCGGTGGGGAAGGGAAAACTGGGAATAATAAACAACACCTTCTCGTGGGGAAGGACAAACTGGAAAAAGTAAACAACACCTTCCGGTTGGGAAGGGCAAACTGGGAAAAGTAAATATCACATTCCGACCGGGAAGCGCAATTTAGGAATTTAAAGGAAAACTATTCTTCTCTATAAACGAGCTTACATTTTCTATTTCTTTAATCCTTTAAGTTGAATTCTCCTCTCACCAAAACATTAACAACTCTATCCTTTCTCTTATTTGTTGAGTATTTCCTTAAGTCTTTCACTACTCAAATATTCATTTGCCTTAAAGAATTTCCAACCAAATCATTTAATTCTTTATCCTCTAAAGGCTTCAAGCTACACTCCAAAACATCTCAAACCTTCATGATATTGAAGTCTGATACAGTGCCACTGGAAGATTACAAAATCCGTTGTTATTCTTATTGTATTGCTTTGACTAACAACAGGAGCTTCAATGAATAAAATTATTCACTGGGAAATTATGGAAGCTACTGTCATCAGTTCTCGAAGAAGTGCTATTCACCTCCCTCTAGCACTGCCTTACGAGACCAACACTATTGTATAACCTTATGAGCTAAGAAATTTTGCTATCATTACCGAATGCATCTCCGAACAATCCGGTCCATAAATTATACCAACATAGGATCAAAGCGACTTTCGTTACATCTAACGTAACTAAGACATCAATGGTCACGTATGTTATTATAATTGAATGACATGGATGTGTAGCTTGGAAATTACAAGCAGCGTGATCTCAACATGCTTATTTCCAACTGGTCCAACCTTATACTTATTAAGATCAGTTTCAAACGTGAGTTTAGAAACAAAATAAACCAAATACTTTACAGCTAGCTAAAAATAATTGTAATTGAATTAACCAAAACTTTATCCAAGTTGACAATGAAATGTGTATAATCCGAAAGCATCTAAAATACAAACTGAAACGGCTTAATGTAAAAAAGGCCCCTCAACTTTCCGCTAATGGTCAAATAAGTTCTTGAACTTCAATTTTGGCCAAATAAGCCCCCTGAACTACCAATTTTGGCCAGATAAACCCTTCTGCTATGAGAAAAAACCATGTCAGCATGCCACGTGGCCTGGAAATGCCACGTTAGCTTAGGGTAAATTCTGGAAAAGAAAAAAAATTTAAAAAAAAATTCTAAATTCATTTTCAGAAAATTTATTTTTATACCACTAGTCATTTAATTTTAAAAACTTTTTCATTTTCAGAAAATTTATCCTAAATGGGCGTGGTTTTTTCAGGCCACGTGGCATGCTGGCATGGCTTTTTCTCATAGAAGAAAGGGCTTATCTGGCTAAAATTGGTATTTCAGGGGCTTATTTGACCGAAATTGAAGTTTAGGGGCTTATTTGACCATTGGGGAAAAGTTTAGGGGCCTTTTTTTACATTATGCCAAACTGAAACTAGATATCTTTAAATAATGCAACACCTGCATGAATAATGCGCTCATGAAAGACCTTGGGTGGCATTCCTTTAGTAAGTGGACCCATAATTATGGAGTTTGTCCTGATGTGCTTTATAGACAAATGTCCATTCTGACCTCTTGCCAATGAACCAGTCTTGGATAACTTAAAGTTTCTCTCTAGCATTCCAACAATGTACGCAATATCCATACGCCACAAACTTGAGTACACATTAAGACTCTATACAGTCGAGGCATGAGGAAACTTCTACGTGCCCTTTGATACAAAGTTATTCTTGGGGCAATGACTTGAACTAAACTTATCTCCTTTAGTAATAGGTGTATCACCTGGTTTTTTATTATGCATGCCAAACCTTTGAAGTATCTTTTGATATAACTCTTTTTTTATAATCCAAGAATACCTCAAGAGCGATCTCGATGTATATAAATCCCAAAACAAAAGAGGCATCACAAAGATATCTCATTTCAAATTTCTTTGATAGAAATTTCTTGGTTTCGCGCAACAAGCTTATATCATTTATGGCAAGCAGTATGTCATTGACATATAAAACCAGAAGAAATTCACTTACTCCCACTGAACTCATGGTACACACAATCATCCACCAAGTTCATCTCAAAACTAAATGAGATGACAGCTTAGAGAAATTTGTGATACCATTGAGAAGATGCCTGTTTGAGTCCATAGATAGATTTCTTTAGTTTGAACATCATTTGCTTTACATCTATCCACTTTTGAGAGTTAGAACTTTCAACGACTTGACGAAGTTTGATAAAATCTTCTTCCATCACACCAATGTCAACTTTATGTTCTTGAAGAAATACAATATAATTATCTGAAATTGCACTTCTCATTTCTAATGGAACTCATTAAAGGCATAGGTTCTTGAGGTTGTAGAGTTTGTTCTTTTGGAACAATTGTTGACCTTGGGTAGGAGGTTCCAAAGAACATTGTCTTGATCCGGAATTGCTTATTGAGCAATGTCACGAATGGAAGCCTAGCCTTGATCATTGTCAATAATAATTAGAGGAATTTAAACATTTTCCTCTTCATAGAAAAAGTCCTTAATCCTTTCTCCCACCGCAAACTCAACATCCTTAAAAAAACCTATAATTTCTCATCTAAAAAAATTGCCTTAGTAGTGGGATCATAAAACTTGTAACCTCGGATCTTTCAGAATATCCATTAAAGTAATTAACAACTGATAATTCTTGAGTCCAACGTCCTTTCATTTGACCTATAAGGTCTTGTCTTAGTTGGATATCTCCAAATGTGCTAGTGATTCATTTATAGCTTTTATTTCTTATTTGAGCCCATCATGAAATAAAAATAAGACATTGGGTTTCTACACATTAAAAACCCATACTTTAATTAAATGACATAAAACCCAAAACTTTAACGCTAGTAGACCACTTTAATTTGGGCTTAACATTATGATTAGGGGTGTAATTGAGTCGAGCCGAGTCGAGTCAAGTAGTAAGCTACTCGAGCTCGATACTTAAATTCAGTTCGATCGAGTTTCGATTATCGAGCTCTAGCTAGACACAATACGAGTATTGAGCTACTCGAACTCGGCTTGATAATTTGATAATTAATTAAAAAACTCCAAAAAATTCTTTTTTACCTCAAATTCAAACTAGAGCTCGATGGGTATATATAGGTAATTTTCTAATTAAATATAAAATATAATGTATGTATGTATGTACCAAGTAGCTCAACAAGTATCAATCAAGCATCTTTGAGCTCGAGCTTGGCTCGATTTGATACTCGAGCAGTCGAGCTCGACTAGACAATGACCGAGCCATAATTGATTTTTTTTGGAGTCGAACTCGAGTAGCTTGCCAATAGTCCTTTATTACATACACCCCTAATTATGATAGCTATAATATACAATTATTCAACAGTGCCAACCAAAGGACTATTCGCAGTGCCAACCAAAGGAGAACAAAAGAAAGATTAATTGAGAAGAGAGGAGAAATAGTATAACAACATACTGAAAGAAGCAAAATTAGTGAGAGAAAGTAGATAATTTAGAGAAACGCCAAATGAACTACCCATGGGCCTAAAAACTTTTAGAAATCTCTTAAATGCTAGAGTGTGTTTGGAATGAGGGTTTTGGAGGGGATGGGATGGGACGGGATGGGACGGGGCGGGATGTATTACTGGCTAAAGTTTCATGTTTTTATTGGAAATTAAATTTGATCCATGGGTCTTGAGGGACCAACTTTGGCCCTCCAAGATCCTTATAAGTCCATCTTTTCTGGTACTCCAATTTGGAGTATCAACGAGTACCAACAAAACTTTTATTTATAAAAGGTTTTGTGATCCCTTATGTTCCTTACTTTTTATATTTTTAACTATCCAAACAAAGATTGGTCATTCCCTTCCTTTCCTTTAAACAAACCCTCCTTTCCCATATTTTCATATCCTTTACTGATCCCTCAAAAAAAATTATCCAAACACACTATAAACAACAATCAATGAACTGATTACATTCTATTCTTTTTTTGAGGAAAAAACAACCAATGAACTGATTACATTCTATTAACCAAAGAACGTAAACAACAATCAATGAACTGATTACATTCTATTAACCAAAGAACAATATATAAGAGGAGAACATCGAGAGTCTAAAAAATACAACTTTTTTTTTCTTTTGTAAAAATAAACATATACCTAATTTGAGTTGCCATCTCTATTTGCAAGGGCTATGCTAAAGATTGTGATAGTGTTTCTTTTTTGGTCCCTTGGGTTATTCTTTCGTTGGTATTCCACAATTGCCTGAGGCAGGTTGGGCCGTTGAGCAGCTGAGAGAGAAAAGTTAATAGTAACACTAACAACACGTTTGGTTGGGCTGTATTGCCAATTACTTATAGGCAAATTACAAGGGGCCCACCGTTTCATGCGTTTGGTTCAAAAAGAGCACCGAATTACAAATTCGGTTTACGCCTTAATTCCTTGTGGTCCCGTAATTGAAAATCGGAGCCTGACCCTCTGATTTTCAATTCGGCGCTTTAAGGAATTGGGCTAAAAATATTTCCTCCAAAATTAACCCTTTCTTCATCTCAAAACTACCCAAAACAAAGCCTAACGCCCTAACCCTCTCTTCATCTTCTCCCTTGCTGGAGACAGAACGCCATAGTCTTCTTCTCCCTCTTTCCTTTTCTTCTTCCCTCTGAACTCATCCCCATAAAATAATTAAAATCTGATTATTCAAGTAAAGGGAAAGAGCAAAAATCTTGATTTGTTTTTTTTTTTGCCAGAAAAATCTTGATTTGCAGTTAGAATGAATCATCTGCCTTCGCTCTTCAGAATTAACCCTCCACTTCCTCACTGCCATGGTTCACTATATATAGATTTCATCAGCTCTGTAGTTTTAGGCTTTTCAGCTGTATTTTGCCCTTTCTCGTTAGATCTTTGCCAACCAATTTCAATCTTCAATTACATAGAAAATCCAATACAACTCACACCCAGTCAAAACAAGGGAGAGAAACCCAATTTGGGTTAACAAAGCCGAGAAAAGGATGAGGAAGAAAGAGGAAAATAAAGATGGAGAAAAAACCCATTTTGCATCAACAGAAGGCGCAGAGAAAATGATGAGGAAGAAGAGAGGAAAAGAACAAGGGAAAGAAATCTGCGCTGCAGAGAAAATGATAGGGAAGAAGAGAGGAAAATATAACAATATATATCTTTATTGGTTTAGAGGGCAAAAGAGGTTTTTTATACCCATTCCTTATATTCCCCTATTTATTGAATCCAATGAACCAAACTATGTAATTGTGTGTTGCATTCCCTCTTTTTTCCAATTCCCCTTAAATGCAATTATTACGTGTTAATTCCCTTTCATTTCCCTTCAATTCCTTTCCAGTGAACCAAACATGCTGTAACAACCGGCTGGGTTCCACGCATTTGGGAGATGCCTAGCAGCCTAGGTGGTAAAAAATGCCGACTATGAGAAAAAAAGAATGACATGGCAAAATATTATTGGAAGCCAAACGGCCCTACATTAAATAATGTCACTTAACAGCAAAGATAGGAACCGTAGGGAAAGGTCAAGCAGAGTCAAGCTTAGCTGAGCTGATTTTCCCAACCATTTAGGCGGAGCATTCAATCTAACACTTCCCTCGTTTGCATCGACAACTTCTCCATATCTCTCTACTTCTCCATTTAGGCCGCCTACAACTCTCTCTCTCTCTCTCCCTCTCTTTAGCTTTGTCTTTCTCCATTGTCTAATTTTTGTTCCCATCAAACTTGGTAACTCTCTTTTTTTCTTTTCTTTTCTTGTTAGTTTAATTCTCAGTGTTCCGTTAGATCTAATCGCTTCTTGATGCTTAAATATGTAACACTTTCAGTATTGCTGAAATGGGTTTTTTGTTATTATAGGTTCTTTTTGCAATGGCAATGGATGCTTCGATGACTATGTGCAAATCTGTTATCTCATCTCCTGTAAGTCTCTCTCTGTTCATGGAATCAATAAATTATCCGTTTTCCAATCTTCTTCTGTTGAGTGCTTCAATGGATCTCGTAAAACATGTAAATGAACTCCATATCATTTCTTCTTACATATGGTTTTCGAAATTGGGTTTACTTTAGAATTATTGATCTGCTCAAAGCTTCCATCCTTTCTAGTTTCCTAAAATGAATTTTGCAAAAGCTCCAAACTTTCACATATTGTTCTGCAAAGCTATCCGTTGCTTTGGTTATTATACATAGCTTACATTCTTGTTTTCCAATTAAAGGGCTTATTCATGGGGAGGAGTAGTGGTATTAGGGGTTCCCAGTGTAGCTTTCTGGTGGGAAGCAGGATCAACTTTCCTAGGCAGAGAGCTCAGGCAACACAAGTCAGATGTAAATCTAGTAAACGTGGAGGAGCTCTTGGCGCTACATGTCGTGCTGAGAAAATTCTGGTGGCGAATAGAGGAGAAATCGCTGTTCGTGTAATCAGAACAGCTCATGAGATGGGAATACCCTGTGTTGCTGTTTATTCAACGATAGATAAGGATGCACTGCATGTAAAGTTGGCTGATGAATCAGTTTGCATTGGTGATGCACCGAGCAGTCAGTCGTAAGTAGTCACACCTTAGTTTTTTAGTTTTCTTGATCAGAATTTAGCATTGTTTTAGCTTTTCTGACACTAATCGTTATGAAATTTAGTTCATATTACTTCCTATGTGTTCTGGTGTTCTTCATTTTCCTCATTTAATCTTCTTTTGTTTTGTCAAATTTGGTGATATTTGCTGTGAATGTTGTGAGAGAAGGGGAAGGAACCGGGAATAAAACAATTACCTAGAGGAAAATCTGAATTAATTGAATCTGATACACAAGTTTGAACAAACGCTAAAATATGAAAAAACTGAAATTCATCTCAAAGATTTAACTGGAAAAGTATTTGCATTCAGAACTTGAACTGAATTCTGGAATTTTCTAGTTTATTGGCTGTTATGCTACTCTGCTGTCACCTCGTCCCTAGTCAAAGACTTTCTGAGGTCTTATTCATGTATACTAGTGGGATCCTCTTCTTCCCAAGCAAATAGGAACTATATTGTCGAATGTTTAAATTATATCCTTACTTTGGAGTATTTTCTTAAGAAAACATTCTCACATTTTGCTTAAAACCGCAAATCCAGATAAGTTTGGGAGTTTTGGTAAAGTTTAAAATTTTTCTCTGTTTCTGTTAAGAGTTGGGAGCTTAATTTCGTTTGGATATAATCAAGAATATGTACGAGGCTTAATAAGATCAGTTCTTGGAGTGCATGTATTGTATTTTTGTTGTCTTCACTTAAAAAGTCAAGTGTGTAACTCCTCATTAGATTTTATCCATGGGGAATAGGTGTGTGTATATCAAGCATTGACAACCCATCTCTTTCTTCTTTTGCTTTTATAAATAGGCCTCTATCTCATTTTCTGCTTCGACAAAGATAAAAGAATCTTCATTTTTCTTTTGGTAATATATACCGCATACATGCTAATGCCATGCTTCTATGGTTAGTTTTTGTGTATTTATTCAGTCTTTGTACTGATAATGACATACTTTGTATGTTCAACTGTCTTTAGGTATTTATCGATTCCAAATGTCCTATCAGCCGCAATTAGCCGCAACTGTACTATGCTCCATCCTGGATATGGTTTCCTTGCTGAGAATGCAGTGTTTGTAGAAATGTGCAGAGATCACAGAATCAACTTTATTGGGCCTAATGTAAGTACAAAACTGTCAAGTCTTGAGAGATGCTTTTATTCTCTCAGCTATTTTTCCAGCTTGAATAATATATGGTTCAATTTAAAGGAATCAACTTTATTTGGCAGCCTAACAGTATCCGTGTTATGGGTGACAAATCGACTGCTAGAGAAACAATGAAGAATGCAGGTGTTCCAACTGTTCCAGGAAGTGATGGATTGTTGCAGGTATCATATCGGGTCAATTGTTTGTGTATGGAAGCTCAAACATTGTATTAAAATGTTCAGTTTGCAGATCCTTTGTTAACTTTCTGTTTATTGTAGAGTACAGAGGAAGCAATCAAGCTTGCCCATGAGATTGGCTTTCCTGTAATGATCAAGGTGGTTATTTTTATCCTTACAATATACTTGTGTGTAATGATCTGTAAAACTTAGTGGCATTGATGCACCTGTTTCTAGCTATTCAGCTTAGGTTTTGTTTAGAATTTTTTTTTTTTTTTTGGTGTTCTGGTTAATTCTTTTTCGTATTAATTCAGAGATGGAAAATGTTTGAAAAAGAAACAAAATTAGTGCATATGCATGTTGTTTGACAAAGCAACATACAACCTAAAATTACTAAAGACTTTTTCGTAGGAAGCACAGACATACTTGTAAAGTGGAGGCAAGAAATAAAGCTTTTGTTTCCAATGTCCTATGTATCCAAGCATAGAGTTCAGAAACCATGCTTCTTCTGGCTGTAACTTCTATACAATTAATTGCAAGATCTACATTATTATTGATCACTTTTTGAACATTATAAGGTGTTCATTATGTGCTGATAATACATTTTAGTGGTTCAAATCAAATTTGCTGGCAACTCTGTCAAAATGTTAGTATGAAATATGACTTAGATGCATAGAAATATTATTTTCTGTAAAAATTGCATTGAAATCTGTCTTAGCCAACATTTTTTATAATTATTATCTTTTTTTGGCTTTCAAGGCGACAGCTGGTGGTGGTGGACGTGGAATGCGTCTTGCTAAAGAGCCTGATGAGTTTGTGAAGTTACTGCAGGTATTACTTCAAATACAAGTTGCTACAACTCTTTTAGTTGACAATGTATCTCCTCTTGACGTTTTAGTGTTGTGTAATTTATTTAATCGTATAAGTATATTGTCATTTGGCTCATGACTGTTCTCTTTTCTCTCTTGGGGGCAGCAAAGAACTGATATTTTTATTGTATAGATCAGTGGGGGATCTAGGAAATTTTTTCAGGGTAGGCACAATATATTCTATGCATAAATTTAAAAATGAACTTTCATCCCTAATAGTTTAGTGGTTATGGTTCATGGACATTTTGACAAGTTAATCAATTGAGGGTGGACATCTATGACCAAATAAGGGTAGGCACCATGTAAAATTACATACAAAATGTTAAGAAATGGACATTTTTACGAGTTAATCACTTGAGGGTGGGCATCTAGGACCAAACAAGGTGGGCACCATGTAAAATTACATTCAAAAAATTAAGAAAGTTGAAGGTTGAGGGTGGGCACGTGCCCACCCACAACTACACATACATCCGCCTCTGGTATAGATCCTTATCCTATTTTGATATTTAAAGCATGGTCAGAAACATGAATTTTTGAGAAGCGGACAGGAAAATGAAGAAAAGCAAAAGAAAAGAAGTTAAAATGAAATAAGAATCAGCAAAGTGATTCAACTTTACTAAGTGCTTTCTTTCGTCCCTTTTTGTTTCTTAAAGTCACTCTTTGATCCTAGACAATTGCTTACATCTTGGTTTGTTTTTGGCATTTGACATCTTTTTTTAATCAATGTTTGATGACATTTGATGTGAAAATTTTCTGTTGATTTTTAACATATATTAGAACATGCTGATTAGATCCCTTGGATAAAATATAAATTAATCTTCCATATCTAAGCGAGTTTATATGTACTCATATATTGTTTTAATTCTTCATTTTACAGCAAGCAAAAAGTGAAGCTGCAGCTGCTTTCGGGAATGATGGAGTTTATTTAGAGAAGTACATTCAAAATCCAAGGCACATTGAGTTCCAGGTAATTATTCTGCACTCGTAATTTGAAGAGCATTTCTTGTTTGGTGCTGCATTATAGCTAGTATCTTCCCTTGGTAGTTTAGGATCCCTTACGAGGGTTGTATTGTGTGAGTAAGACTGTTACAATTATGGTCTTTCGAAGGAAGTAACAACCTGAAAGCTTTTCAAGTCGTTTGAGTGCCTGGATTTGCACGATTCAACCTGAAAGTAAGTTTTTGCTTAGTTTGCCTTGATGATGTTTAAAGCTTGAATATAAAATGAAGTTTTTGGCCTGATTTTTTAAATTAAAGGGCATTGTGGTGCAATTATTAGTTCGGGGGGCAAATTGGCCCAATTTCGTAAAGTTCAGGGGGCAAAAGGGCTATTTAGCCTAAAGCTTCATTGAATCTGTGACCAAAGTCAAAGTATTATGTTTGGAGAAGAGGAGTCTAAGTTTTATCAGCAGTATTGCTTTCACTGACAAGTAAATGAAGCAAAAAAAAAAAAAAAAAAAACACGGACACTCTGTGGTCATTGTACTTCAGTTTATATTTTAAGGCGACCGCATCAAATTCAACTTGTGTAAGAGAAAGCTTGGGGGTAGGTCTAGGCTAAACATTATTTTCATTTGTGTGAAACCGGCTCTGGTTTTTGTAACATTATGTGTCCAAGAAGAGTGATAATATTTTCCCTAGCTTTCATTAATGCTTTCAATCTGTTGGATGACTTGTGACATGCAATGCTGAGTCCCTATGATTACCCTTTGTTTCATGAATTCTCTGTTAGAAATTTGAGTACAAGAAAGTATTAAACTTTCTTATGCTTGGCTGCATATTTTTGCAGGTTCTTGCAGATAAATATGGTAATGTTGTTCACTTTGGTGAGCGCGACTGCAGCATCCAGGTACTGTTGCCATGTCTTGCTCCTCTCTTACTTTGCTGCTTCTTGTTTTTATCAAACCAATTCATATATAGAATTAACTTTCAACCATAAATGGAAAAGAGCTACTCAATGTGAAGGCTGACGTTCTATGAATGCTAGAAATCTGAAGCTATTTATTCAGTTTTTTAGGAGTCTTATTTTCATAGCAAATGGGTGCACTGATCTACTTTTTCACTTTGGGTTATCTAGAAACTTTTAAAACTTATACATAGACTTCATAGGGTTAATGTTGGAGGTCTATTTTATGCTAATCTTCTCACTTACAAGCTACAACTAAATAGGGTAGCTATCGTATTTATTCTCTTTTGATTGTGATGTTAGTTCATATGATTTGATGGACTTGCCGAACCGATATTGTTTACTGCAATTTCTTTTTTTTTCCCCTGCTATCTATCAGCTCTTTATTTAGGAAGTAACTTAAAAAGGATTAGCATATCTAATATGTCACTATTTTCTTTAAGTTGACAGTTATATTTCATTTTTCTTGTGACATAATTAGCTAAAAATAACAACTAAATGGGAGACTAGATAACCAGTCTTGACTTCAGACAAACTTCACTACTAGAAACTCCTGAGATATTATAGAGAGAAAAAATAAATAAAAACAAGAAGGGGGTGGGGTGGGGGTGCAGGGAAGGTAAAAAATTTTCAGGACTTATGCCTTCGATGGAGTTTTTGTTGCCTTTTCTTCTGCCTTTTATCCAGTGGAGCAAAGGAAGAAGGGAATTGATGAAGTTAGCAAATCCTAAATTTCTATTACTTATAATTTAAATTTTTATAATTAAGTTTAATTTCCAACGGCTCCATCATCTCTTAATCTCAAATAGAGATGGTATGTTTAGCTGTTATATGCTTGCTTGCTGACATATAATGTTGTTGAATGTGACTTCATACAGAGACGTAATCAGAAACTTCTTGAAGAGGCTCCTTCTCCAGCATTAACACCAGAATTGCGGAAGGCCATGGGTGATGCAGCTGTTGCTGCAGCAGCATCTATTGGTTACATTGGCGTAGGAACTGTTGAATTCCTTTTGGATGAAAGAGGTTCCTTCTACTTTATGGAAATGAACACTAGAATCCAGGTTGAATATGAATTGAAACTCTAATTGATGTATAACATATTAGGGGACTCAGTTGGACTACTACTAAATGTGTAATTTCATCTATGAAACTCAGGTGGAGCATCCTGTAACTGAAATGATTTCCAGTGTTGACTTGATTGAAGAACAAATTCGTGTAGCTATGGGAGAAAAATTGCGCTACAAACAGGTATTCAAATCTAACGTTTCAGCTAAATCTTTTGCAGCATAAAAGCCTATGTATTCAACTGTGTGAATTGTCACTTGCAGGAAGATGTTGTGCTCCGAGGACATTCAATTGAATGCCGTATCAATGCAGAAGATGCATTTAAAGGGTTCAGACCTGGACCTGGTATGCTTATAGTGTTACTTGTGTTTATCTGTTAATTATTGTTTCATAGGTCGATTGTGGTACTTGCTAGCTTCGGTGCCTTGTATGTTAAAATTTCGACTTATTCTTTTGTACTGGTCTCATCCAAGCTTGCCTATGCTTTTTGAGGTGTAAGCTTCATCTTATACAAACATTCTTGGGTATATTGCTTCCTTTATTTGTTTTATGCTAAGTTGAAGTTTACACTCACAATTCCTTCCCAATTTCCAACTTTGGATAAGGTACTCTTTTACCTAGGACTTGGTCTAATTGTTAAACATCATAAACACTTCCCGTGCTTTCTGAATTGCAGGAAGAATTACATCATACTTGCCATCTGGAGGCCCATTTGTTCGAATGGATAGCCATGTTTATACTGACTACGTAGTTCCTCCAAGCTATGATTCATTACTAGGAAAGGTTTGTAATATATTTCTTATACCATTCATGGTTGTGACATATAAGACTGTTAATGTATGAACAGTTGATGCAAATCCTTCAAGATCTGGGAAGTTTATTTTGAGTAAGAATTTGTTTTAAGAAAGATTAATAAGAATGCCCCAGATTGTCCTATGTCAAGGCACATATGATAAACTAAATTATCTTTTGAACTTTGCATAGGTTATCCTTTAACTTAGTAAAACATAAAGCAAACTATCATGCAATTGCATGTGTGGTTTGCTATGCTAGGTGCTGTGTAAAGTGTAATTATTGTGTACCAGTACTTAAAACTTGTGATGCCTACAGGTCTGCTTCTCTAAAACAAAATTTCTAGCTTCACATTTTTCTTCTATGTACTTTGTTGTAGCTTATTGTATGGGCTCCAACAAGGGAAAAGGCAATTGAGCGCATGAAAAGGGCTCTTGAAGACACTGTGATTACAGGTACTACATATTCACCAACAGTTTGTTGTTTGGAATTTGGTTGGCATGCTGTACAATTTCTTTCCTCTATTGTCTTTTTTTTTTCTTTAAAATGTTCTACTTGATTGCTATACCCCATAAGTAAAGTAAGGTTGCATGGGACTACGCACCATTTAATCGTTTATGTGGAGAAGAAACCTTTAATTAGAAAAAGTAACTTTATTTGGTGTGGCACCATTTTATTGTTGATACAGGGGAACAAACCTTTCAAGTTTCAATAGAAAAAGGAACTTTCTGCATATCCTTTAGTATATAGCTACCATCAACCATTGTTGGTGTCACTCCTGTTTTTTTAACTGTGCTACATGCTAATTAAGATTCTTTTACAAAAGAAGTTGCTCCATTTTATTCAGACTGATTTTGTTATCAATGAATTTTATCCCTCGAGTAATCTCCTAATGCATCCTTTCTGTTTCAGGGGTTCCTACAACGATCGATTACCATAAACTCATCCTCGATATTGAGGTTGGTGGTGCTATATTGTGAATGTGGGATGTGTTACATCTTGTTGGAGGATTTATGCTTCTAGGTTCAGTACAACTTTATCTAACATGCAATGCTTTACAGGACTTCAGAAATGGAAAGGTTGACACTGCTTTCATTCCAAAACATGAAGAAGAGTTGGCAGCGGTAAGAAGTTGATCCATTTTATCAACACAGCAGTTTTGTTCTTTTATTAAAGTTTTATACCGAAGACTCTGTTATTAGGAGGCTGAACAGTCAGGTGATATTGGCTTTAAATCTAAGGTTTTTCTTTCTGTGTGCCCCCACTTCTTCGTTCCCATTCCAACAATCTAACTAGGCTCTGAATCTTTTCAGATTGTTAGTCAATCTAGTTCTATTCTTCAGCCATGTTAAATCTTTGATAATATTGACCTTTAAAAAAAAATTTCTTCATAATTTCTAGAAAGTACTTTATTAACTTACTGTAAAAAAAGAGGAAAAGAAAGGAAATGTCCACAATTTATTCTCAAATACAACATAGATGTCAGTCACTTAGGGTGAGTAGCAAAGTCAGCCTGTAGTGTTGGAAATTGTAATAGTAAGTTGTTCCTTATTTTTAATCTCTTTAAGTTGAAGTTAGTTTACTATTTCTTGCAATTGTGTGATATATTCTATGTATGATTCTTGAATTATAAACTTATAAAACTTAGCCTATCTTCCATTTTGGCCTACAGCCCCAGTCCCAGAAAATGGTAGTAGCAACCCATGCCAAAGAATTGACTAGTGCAACCGCCTAGATGGGTCAGTATTCGACTGTTGCTGTCAACTTGGCATTCCTTCGACCGCGTTTTTTCTTTGAATGTGACGCATTCCGGTTTGAACTCTTGTAATGTAATATGAACTCTTGTAATGTCATTTGAGAATTTGTATGAAATTTTGATAAGAATCAGTTGAAATGGTTGTATAATGTAGAAATTTCAGTTTTTGCCTATTTGCAAGTAAACCTTTTAGAAATGATGACTATAGTTGGAAACGTTCACTGTGTTTCTTCTTTGTGGAAACCCATTTCTTTTGCTAATGAACATAAACCAAAGTGGTCAGCGAGCTTTCTTTATCATCCCCCATAGTAGTGATTAGTGAATGGCCTCATATTTGTGCTCATTCACCAAACGGTATCACGGATTTTTTAATTACCTATTTATTATTTAATAATGCCTTGTTCGTCTTCAAATTTTAAATACATTAAAATTAAAAGAAAATAAAATGACGACCCTGCATAAATACTCTCTCGGTGTCCCTGTTTAGATATCCACTCTTTGCAGGGGCGGAACCAGAAAATTTTCTTTGGGAGGGCCAATTGGTGTATATATATACATATATTTCAATCAGTGAACATTGCTAGTTTTATTTATGATATATATTCTTATGAATTTATGTTTCTATGCACGGTTGTAATCCAAATTATTGAGTAATGAATGATAATCTACTTGATGAATTTCTCAAAAAAAAAAGATAATAATATAATTTAAACAAAGAAAGTTAATTTCGTAAGTTAAATTGTCACCAACTTAATGAGGAATGATAATATAAATAAAGTAATAAAAAATACAATAAATAAATAGTTAATCCTTGAATAGATGGAAAGAAATTAATGCAAAAATGGAATCATTAATATATAAAACGGAACTAACTCATAAGTTTTATCAAGGGGCCAAATTAAAAAAAAAATTATGGGGGCACATTCAACAAAAAAGGGGTCAAATTAGAAAACAAAATTTATAGGGGGGCCAATACATGATTTTACCATTTCATTTGATTGAAAAATAAAACTACAAACCAACTTTTCATTGGCGGAGGGGGGGTCCGCCACTGATTCTGGTCAATAAACACTAAATTTTGATTATTATTTATAAAAAATATATAAAGCAAAATAATATTTAAAAATAACACTTACAAATTTTGAATTACAAACTTTTCAGCATATAATTTTTTAAAATTAAATTTTACATATTTTTTTTTATAAACAATTGTCAAAATTTAGTATTTGTTAACCAAGAGTGAACATCTAATTAGGGAATGAGGGAGTACAAAGTTAAGCCCCAAATAAGAAATTCATATATAGGGTAAGTCCTAAATTTTAAAAATTTCCTCAGTTGGGGTTTTATAATGAATATTTATATTCCTAATTTGTGCACAACAATCTTCTTATAGGGTTTTTCGAATGAATATATTTTATATTATTATATAATAATAGTGCAAAACAAACCAGGAATATCACTATTCATTATATATATTATCTAAAAGTTTGATGGATGAGGCACAAAATGAGATGCAAATAAGGGGTAGAAGATTTTTACTCAACAGTAGTTTTTTTTTTTTTTGGCACAAAGTTAGCGACCCATAGTAGTATTCTTAAGAGTACTTTCTTTGTTTGTTTCAAAACCAATAATTTAGGCCCACTTTTCAGTTAGTGAGATTATAAAAGGTAAAAACAGCTTATCGTTGTTGGCTCCCTCTACCACTAAAGAAAAGGTTGTTTTTGTATTTTATTTGTCCACGCAGGACAAATAGCTTTTTACTAGATCAAACTCAATTAAACTCAATTATTTTAATTTTGTGTCGACGAGGATAAATGATCCTCATAAAGATTTAGGGAAAGGAATCTCAAGCGGCCACTTTCCTCCAACGTTTCACACTGCAGATATAAAATCATAAAATTAAAATGGGGTTGATGCAGATTTTTGCATGCAAGTAGGAGGAGAAAAAACAAATCTGAATTATTTGAACTTTGTGGATAAGGGAAAGGGAAGAACGAATTCTTTTCCTTTTTTTTTCTTCTTTCATGTATTCAATTGGATATAACTCTTTATGATCTCGCTTATGCTGAAATATACATGTAACAAACAAAAATTTCTAAGTCTATAAAATATAAGAAAAGAAAGATCGGAACAAATAATAATTCCATTGATTGACCAAATTGATGCGGGTATAATTTTTGGAAATTATAATAATAAGAAATTGTTCTCTGATTCTTCTCCTTTGCAAAATTCTGTTTCAAGATTTACTTCAAGGGTTGAATGACTTGATTTCGAACTTGATGATAATTTGAGAGTTTGATTTGATTTGATTTAAGGGTTGAATGACTTGATCTTGAATTGATGACTTAGGAGTTTGATTTGATTCGAGGGTCTTTACGACTTGATCTCGAATTGATAATAATTTGATTCAAGGGTCTTGACGACTTGATTTTGAACGAACAAAAAATA
The DNA here is from genome assembly GCA_001974805.1 of Corchorus capsularis. Taxonomy (NCBI): domain Eukaryota; kingdom Viridiplantae; phylum Streptophyta; class Magnoliopsida; order Malvales; family Malvaceae; genus Corchorus; species Corchorus capsularis. Next base: position 15,438 of record AWWV01015494.1, on the reverse strand, counting down.
ATTTTCTTCAAGTATGTTGATGAAGATCAAAATAATAATTTCTTGAAAGCGAGTTTCTACAAGTTTTTGATAATCCTCCTCGGATCTTCTTTGATAATAATCCTTCATACGTGGATCAATAATCCTCCACATACGTGGATCTTCTTTCAATAATCCTCATTGGATCTTCTAGAGACTTTGCTCTTCAACTCTACTTCTCTACTTTACAATGTGTGTCTAAAATAGTTTTGGGGATTCCCTTTATATAGTGGAGGAAATTTTCTGTGCATTTAATGCTAATTTGTTTACTTGCAACCAAAGTAAAATCCAACGCTGGATGATGCTCCAAGGAAGCTTCCAGGTTATTTCCTTGACATTTCCAAGTGATGAGTCATAGATTAATTTTGATTGGTTAGATCATGTGTCATATTTATCCACCAATTTTCTTTAGAAAATATCCAATAAATTTAAGGATTAATTCTTAAAAGAAATTTGTAGAAAATTCTTATTATGCCGAAATTTCTTGCTCTACAAATACCCCCTCAAGACTTGTTTACGTACACGATTTGAAGTGTGACAAGTAGACAAGTCTTGAATCTTGATATGCTTTCAGTGCTAAATTTGCTTACACCTTTGCATGGAGTACTTTGAGAAGATCCTTGGTGATTTTGTTTGCCGCTTTGCATGGCTTGAAAAAATATTTGCAAAACACTTTCTCAAAATGTCTTTGCCAATTTTGAGACCTTGAAAGAATTGAACCAAAACTAGGTTCAAAGGACTTTTATTTTTTTGTGACTGAACTAGACAATTTGAATCAAGTTGTCTACGTACCCTCAAATGCGAAGGATCAAATCATTTACGTAGTTCATTTATTTTTGTGCTCTAAGTTTTGCCTAAGCTGTCATTCACAGGATTTTCAACTTAGCGAGGTTTTTTTTCTTTTTTTTTTCAAGTGTGCAGTTTAGACTCGAGTTTAGGAGCGAGTATTGCCCCCATTGGCTTACTTGACATCCTTATTAGGAGTTGACTTGACATTCATTTTCACAGGATCAAAAGATCCAGATTTTATACTTGGAGTTGGAATTGCCATGACACAATTTGATGTTGTTGATTCATCGTCAAACTCAATTATTCCATCTTTGTAAATCTCCATGATTTTGTCTTTGAGAATGAAACATTTTTTCACCAGATAGCTGATCAAACGATGAAACTTGCAATAGTTTGGATTATTGACTTTATCAGCTTCTTTAGGCTGTTTCATTTCAGCCAACTGAATGAGCTCAAATTTTGAAAAGTTCTTTCAACATCTTTGGGACATCAGGATCAAGAAATGGTTATTCTTTTTCTCGTTTTTCTTTTAAGGAAATTTTAATTTTCCCTTGGGAGGATTTGGATTTCACCTTTTTGGAGTTAATGACTGTCTTGAAAGGCTTTATGCTTACTGACATAGACTGCTTGCTTTCAACTTCTTTGGTCACAATTTTGCCCCCTTTTGTGTTCTATTGGTTCTCGAACATGCGCCTCTTGATTGCCACCAACTGCAATGCTAAGCTCCATATCATGTGCTCGAGTTGCCAATTCTTCAAAAGTTTTCGGCTTAATGTCTTGAAGAATATAACGGAGGGTCCAATTCATGCCTTAAATGCACATATCCAGTGCAGAAGTTTAAGATAATTTTTCTTTACAATTAAGACTGAGATTTCTCCACCTATTTATGTAATCAATCATAGCTTCATTTTTCGATTGGCGTGCACTTGTGAGTTCAATCAAACTGACAATGTGCCGCGTGCTATAGAACCAATTTAGGAATTCATGTTCAAGTTGCTCACAATTGTCAATTGACCCAGGTTCGAGATCTATGTACCAATTAAAAGCATTGCCCTTCAAAAAGTAAACAAATTGCTTGACCATAAGGTCTCCATATAAGTGCCAGCATTGTTACAAGTTTCCACGAAGTAGGCGACATGATGTCTTGGGTTTCCTTTGCCATCAAATTGTTGAAACTTTGGTGCTTGATAGTTGTCAGGCATTTTCATGCAATCAATCCTTTGGGAATAAAACTTTTCGTAAGTGTAGGAAAGAGGAGCAATGTTTTCGGCCTGATCTTTGATTGCCTCGTTGATGAGCTCCTTCATTTGACCAGAATAAATACTTTGAAGATCTTGTGCAACAATTTTGGTGGAATTTTCACCAAATTCTTGAATTAAGATTTTTCTTGTTAATGTTTTCAACAACAGTTTCATCAGCTTGTTGGAGAATTTGAGGCTTGTCTTTGCCTTTATTTTCACCAACTTTCATCATTAGAAAGGAAATTTGTTCATCCTTTTCTTTGATGTTGTTGGCTAGTGATTCCATAACTTTAGCGAGAGATGCAACTTGTTCCTCCAACGAAGCCATCGAAATTTTTGATGATTTGAATCTTCAGGAAAAGAGATGAGAGGCAAAGATTGTCCCACTGGATGTGCCAAATTTTGTAACACACAAAATTTGTAAGTCTAGGAATAAGATAAGAAATATTGGAGCCAAATAATAATTTTATTGAATGATCAAATTGATGCGGGTACAATCTTTGGAAATTCTAATAATAAGAAATTGTCCTATATAAATCTTCTCCTTTGCAAATTTCGACTTCAAGATTTACTTCAAGGGTCGAATGACTTGATCTCGAACTTGATGATAATTTGAGTGTTTGATTTGATTTGATTCAAGGGTCGAATGACTTGATCTTGAATTGATGACTTAGGAGTTTGATTTGATTCGAAGGTCTTTGATGACTTGATCTTGAATTGATTATAATTTGATTCAAGGGTCTTGGCGACTTGATCTTGAACGAACAAAAAATAATCTTCTTCAAATATGTTGATGAAGATCAAAATAATAATTTCTTGAAAGCGAGTTTCTGCAAATTTTTGATATTTCTCCTCGGATCTTCTTTGATAATAATCCCCCACATACGTGGATCAATAATCCTCCACATACGTTGATCTTCTTTAAATAATCCTCCTTGGATCTTCTAGAAACTTTGCTCTTCAGCTCTGTTTCTCTGCTTTTCAATTTGTGTGTCTAAAATAGTTTTGGAGACTCCCTTTATATAGTGGAGGAAATTCTCTATGCATTTAATGCTAATCTGCTTTACTTGCAAGTAAAGTAAAATCCAACGGTGGATGATGCTCCAGGGAAGCTTCCAGGTAATTTACTTGACAATTTCCTGGTGATGACTCACAGATTAATTTTGATTGGTCAAACCATTAAATAATGAAATCTGATTGGTTAGACCATGTGTCATATTTATCTACTAATTTTCTTTAGAAAGTATCCAATAAGTTTAAGGATAAATTCTTAAAAGAAATACGAACTGAAATAAGATCTCAGATTGAGATCTTGATACACTAATTTTTTGTAGAAAATTCTTATTGGACCGAAATTTCTTGCTCTACAATACATATGCATTTACGAATGGGAATCCCCTGTCCCATTTTTATGCTCCACCTTACGCGTCATTTACCAAATCATGCTAGATGTCCCCTGTATTATGTCTTGTTTGTTTTCAAGATTTACTAAATAACATTAATAAAAGAAAATAAAATGAAAATCCCAGATAAATACAAGCTTTAGACCCAAATTAAAAAAATATATATTTATATAAAAGGTTATCCTAAATAGTAATATATTTCTTATAGGGTTTTAGAATGAAAATATAAAATTTAATTTGTATTAGGTAAATAGAGAATAACATTAAAAATTACAAAAAGACACATGTCGTACTTTGGTGAATGAGACACAGAATTTGGCACAAAATATATATGCTGAACCAAATATATATATATATATATATATGTATTCTGGCAGAAAAAAAAAATCCATATATATATATATATGAAATAAAATTTGTATTATAAATTAATGTCCGGATGCACCCGTGTTATTAACTCTTGGTAGGCGTATTATGCTTAAACCGTAAGTTATGGGTTCAAGTACAACAGAATGTGGGTTTAGTTAGTTTATTTATTTATTTGTTTGGTAGGTAACTAGTTTATTTAAAGTTTATTAGTCCTTTTGTGCACTAAACTCTTAAAATAGTACTCCTTCCGTCCCATGTTATCTGTCCTTTTTTGGTATTTTTTTTTGTCCCAAATTATCTCTCATTTAAATAATCAAGACACTTTTGACTAATTTTTACCTCTATAAAATGTGGGAAGAGAAACACTTGTTAAGTAAAAGTTAGGGGTCGTATTGTAAAGTATGGTAAAAGTCTTATAGAATTTTGTGTTCCGACAAACTTTCTTAATATGGTCAAAACGGACAGATAATATGGGACGGGGGGAGTATATTTTACCTGGTAAACCTTGTTTTGAGACAAAATACTCTTCCAACCCTTAGAATTTGAGACGCGGCAAATTCACGTTGACTAAAGTTATAACATTGGTTAACTATTTTTTTTAGCAACAATAGTATAAATTCTCATTGATATAAATCATTAGGATTACAAACGTGCAGAGGAACTCCACACCAAACATAATTAGCCCCAACATCGCAATCAAGATGAGCTAAATTATGAGCAAACCTATTACAATCTCTACTAACATGTTGAAAATTGACAAAATGAAAAAAGGACACCAATTCCTTTATTTGGGCAACAAGAGTACCTCCCTCCCAGAAGCAAGGAGAGGTCTTTCTAGGTTCCAAAACGGCTAGCAGACAATCGCTCTCCATGCAGCAGTCCATATAGCTATAGGATTAGGCTAGAATTAACCCAAAACGAATGGCATACATCTCAGCAAATAGAGAGTCCGGAACAAAATTAATTCGCGTTGTTGCACAAACCAAAACTTTGCCATTTTCATCCCGAACTACTACACCTAAACAAGCCTCACTCCTACTCGATACAAAGTACCCGTCCACATTTATCTTGACCAGACCCGAAGCAGGCGGCATCCATGAGGGTAACCGCATAGCAGCCCTATCTCGTCGGATATACACTGTCTCCATCTCATGAACATATCTGGCTACTGAAGCACACAATGCAGATGGTATTCGACACACATAATCATGCAGGACCTTTTTCCTATTCGCCCAAGTCAGCCACAACACAAAGCACTTTAACTCCAGCGAACCTAACTCCCTAGCTTTTACAAACAAATGTAACCAAAACTCACTTGACTCTAATCAGGTATCCAAGTAATTCGCTAGCCAAGGACAAGCCATCTCCCATACACTCTTTGCAAAAGGGCAGAAAAAGAAAATATGTAACAGACTCTCAGTGCCTCCACACTCGACACAACAATTATCAACATTTACACCTCTAATTCGAAGCATTTCTTTTTTTGGCAGAATATTTGATACCAATCTCCGCACGAAAAGGTGAACTTTCGGAAGTACTTGTGCTCCCCAAATGAGTTTCCAAAGTGGAGACCACAAATTCAAATCATACTCTTCCTTACCAAGAATATGTCTAACAACATAATACCCACTTCTCACCGAGTAGCAACCGTCTTGAGTTCTATTCCAAATTAATTTATCCTTACTATTCGAAAGATGGAGAGGGATACACATAACACGAGTAACGTCTTCATCCACAAATAGCTCCCGTAGCAAATCAAAATCCCAACAGCCATTTGTATCAAAGAGAGCACACACAGGGGTCGGATTACAAACAATTCCCGGATTGGGTTTAGGTTGATAATTTGGTGGACTATTTATCCATTTGTCTCGCCAAATATCAACATTAGAGCCATCCCTTACCCTCCATCGGCGTCCTTGCCTCAGTACTTCTTTTCCAGCTAAAATACTCCTCCATACAAATGATGGATTGTGTCTCAACGTTGCTTCCATAAACGAACAACGCCAAGCCTTAAGTATGCGAGAGCATAGCGAATGCTCATCATGCAGCAAACGCCATCCCTGCTTAGCAAGTAGTGCCAAATTAAACGTCTCGAAATCTCGAAAACAAAAACCTCCATCTAATTTTGAAACACATATTGACTCCCAAGACTTCCAGTGAATTCGACGCTTTATATCAGAACTTCCCCACCAAAACTTTGCAATAACCATATCCAGTTCATGCCAAAAGGGACATTGGTTAACTATTACTTATGTGGCTAATGGGCTTGTTAGGTGACTAGCCATGTAGATAATCAAGCACGACCCATAGACGATGAAAATATATGACCTTTATTAAATTAATTAATAGACGGGAATTTTCTCGCTTGTGGGTTTAACTCATTTGTCTATATACATGGCTCGACACGTGGCAGGTCTGCCAATCACGCAAGCAATAGTTAAGTGACGTTACGTGCGGTTACGTGACTAACTCTGGAATAGGATGGTGATCTTGTCTCAAGTTCTAAAGAGTTCATGAAGTATTTTGTCTTGAATGATTTTTTTCCCCAACAAACGAGAACTAAAGTAAAAGGATTAATAAATCCTTTAAGGGGCAACATGTCCCAATTTTAAGAGTTCATGGGCAAAAGGATTAATAGGTTGTTTATTTAAGATGATTTCTTAGTTTAGATTAAATTCTCATTGGATGTTTGCATAGATAAATATTTTGATTGTAAAGAGATTTCACCTGTATCCTTAAGAAAAAATTCCGGATTAAAAGTTAGTTTCTTCAATCAAATGTAGAGAACTTATTATATCATTAAACCTACTATTAATTTTATGTACAAGACCCTCCTTGAGTGCCACTTGGCATTTGGTTTCTTTGACAAGTGTCAATAGTTAATTTTTTAATGTTTTGTTTATTATATTTGTATTCATTTAGTTTGGAAAAATTAAAAGACATTCATCCCCTTTCCTATATAAAATAAATTATCAAATAATTATAAATTAATTATAAATTTGTTATGAATATACATGTATGTTGTGTATGGCCAATGAATTTAATTAAAACATGGATAAGATTGGTGACTTGGTTCATTCATACACATATACCTATGTGCTAAGTTCATCCCCTTATATTTATGGTGATGTATCTATGTGCCTATAAATAGGCCACTTACTTTGCAGTGGCGTAGCCAGACCCTTTCCTTAGTGGGGTAAAAAAAAAATTTCACTGGCTATATATAATATATACAAAAAATTAAATTAAAAATGAAAATAGTGAGATAAAATATATAAATATAGTTTCAAAAGTATGGTTTGAATGTGAAAATATTCAACACTTTTAATTTTGTCAATGCTATAAATCTTTTATTTTAGAGGGTCAATGTGATAAAACTTCAATTTTAGTGGGGTCAATATGATAAAACTTCAAATTTAGTGGGATCAATTGTCAATTTCTTCAATATTTATGTATCTATTATAAAGGGGGTTAAAATTTGAGTGGGGTCAATTGACCTCACTCCTTATAAGGTGGCTACGCCCCTGTTACTTTGTTATGGAATAAAATGAATGGGAACAATTTCTCTCATTCTTCATATTTTTTTGTTCTCCATATTCTATTGTCTCTCTATTCTCTTGTCTTTTCCATACTTCAATTTTACTCCATTGCTTTGTTTTGTTATTATTTCACAACCAAATTTCATTTCTTAACTAAATTTTCTTAAAAGAATTTATAAATTAAAACAGCCGCACGCGAAACGCGGCCGGGAAGTTCTAGTTATTATTATTTTGAAGCCAGGGGATTATCTGAATTTTATTTTCGTCCAAAGCGTATTTTATTTAAATTTTCCTTTTCAATTAATTATTAGCAACACCTTGGTGGGTAAATCATGAAGTAAAGTTAATATATGTATATATAATTAACAAAACTGCTGAAATTAAGTCATAAATTTAGCATTAATTATAGTCCTAATCTCAAAAGTGACTTTCTAGGAGATATACCGAAATTTAATATATATTACATTGTGATCGTAACATAATTTTTAAGTTGAAAAAAATATTTATAAATGGAATCATAGATTAATGATTAATCTACTTAGTAATTTCTTCAAATCATGGATGTACTAGAGACATTTACATGTCGATTATTGCCTCGAGAATTTCAAACAAAAGTGTGGGTCTTGGGGTTAATTATACACTGGATTAGATCTGTCAATTCGTGTTTTTGTGTCGTGCAAACATGCAATATATATATATTAGTAGGTAAATAATCAAACATGAACATGACACAAATAATTGTTCATGTCAGGATTTCTAACTCGTACACGAATATTGCTATTAACCGGGTACTCAAGACAATACCGTAAACAAATTTATTAAATAGACACGTGTATTTTTTACACAATATATGACACGTTTACATTAATTAGGCTAACATTTAAACAGGTTGACATGTAAACACAAATAACTGGGCGTTTAACACGTGATTTAATCACGTCAACTGTGTTTAGACACTTTTAATTAAGACACACAATAGGATTGTCGTAATTATGTTAACATGCTTAAAACAAGAAACACAGTCTAAACCCCAAAAAGCTGAAGGGAGGATAAGAATATAACGAGACCAGCCAAGGGCAGATCTTGACATCTAGCTTTGGGGGGCCAAATAAAAGTATTGAACTCTAATTTTTTTTCATAAATGTTATATAATGTACTGTTATAAAAGATACATATATATATATATATATATAATATGTTAAAAATATACAAACCAAAAGCAAAGAGTGCATAGAAATATATATCATGTCACCTTACAAATTAAAGCATGAATTTAAAAATTACATAACCATATATACCTAGTGGGTGAAATGAATTGATGAGCTACATGTATCATTTTAAAATATCTTAATTTTTAACATAAAATTTTATATAGGATGTTAGGATTTTGACCCAATTCCTAATTAGATTTGGATTAGGATTTTTTTAGAGTTTTTTGATTTGTGGACAAGAATCCTAATAGGAAAGGGATTCTTGGAGTCCAAGTTTGTGTTAGTATAAATAAGCAGTTTCTGTTTAGTTTTTTTGTGTGTGAGAGAGAATCTGTCAGATTGAGAGAGAGAAAAAGTTGTGATAGCTTTTTATGTTGTTATGAGAGAATCACCCATGTTGGGTTGATTAGATTGAGAGTTTGCAAGAGAGATTGTTATGATTAGTGATTGTATTTGATTGATTTCATAGTGCAGATTTGTGGCATAGGTCGACAAGAAAATTTTGCTTTGTTGTTTCCGCTTTAATTATTTGTTTGGTTAATTCCTGGGATATCTGAAGTTACAACAAGTGGTATCAAGAGTCTGGTTGATTAGAGATGGCAGACACCGGCAGCGGATCAGCTTTGAAATTTGAGATTGAGAAGTTTAATGGAATAAACAGTTTTCAGATGTGGCAGAGTACGGTAACAGATGTGTTAGTACAACAAGGATTGGGAGATGCGCTTGAAGCTGATAAGCCGGCAGCGATGAATGACAACAAGTGGAGAGATATTCAACGAAAAGCAGTAATTACAATTCGTTTGTCTCTTACTACTGAAATTAAGTATGATGTGTTAGATGTGAAAACCCCAAAAGAGTTGATGGATAAGTTGGAATCGATTTATATGTCAAAATCGATTACTAACATGTTGTGTTTGAAAAGAGAATTATTTGGATTGAAGATGAAGGTAGGAACAAGTTTAAGGGCAAACCTAAATAAGTTCAATAGATTGGTTACTCAGCTGGCAAGTGTGGATGAAGTCATAAAAGACGTTGATAAAGCAGTTTTATTGATTAATTCTCTTACCGACAGGTATGATCCTGTGACTAGAGCTTTGATGGTTGGTAGGAAAACCCTGAGCTTGCAAGATGTGACTTCTGCAATTTTTGAGTATGATAGATTGAAAGAAACTAAAAAGTAAGATGAAGAGAATGGTGCTCTCACGGTGGAGTGTGGAAGAACTTATGGAAAAGATAAGACTGATGCAAGATCAAAGGGCAGATTCAATGAAAGAGGAAGATCAAGTTCGAGGCCAATGATTGATTTCAGTAATAAGGAGTGTTATTATTGTCATGAGATGGGCCATATAAAAGCCTATTGCAAAAAGTTAATGGAAGATTTGGGGGATTTCATGAAATCTAAAGAGAAGAATAAGGGTGGTGTTAATGTTGCTGCTGCTGATAGTGATGAATATTCTGATGAAGATGTTGTTTTGATGGTGCAAGAAGAAAAGAAAGACACTAGAGATATGTGGGTGTTTGATTCTGCTTGTTCGGAACATATTTGCACAAACAGAGAATGGTTTTCGAAGCTTGAAAAGTGTGATAAGCCTGTTTACATGGCTAATAATGGTGAAAAAAAATTTGAAGGCATTGGGAGTGTGAAACTTCGTTTGCATGATGGAAGTGTTAAGATGCTTGGGAATGTGAGGTATGTTCCAAAATTTACAAGGAATTTGGTTTCGCTTGGAAAGTTGGATAGTTTGGGTTATGGATATTCTTGCCGAGGTAGAGGCTTGAAGATCACCAAAGGTTCGATGATTGTGATAAAAGGAGTGAAAAATTCGAAGAATTCGAAGAATTTGTATGAGTTAATTGGAAGTACAATTAGAGCAGATGGACCGGTATCTTCACATCAAATTGAGAAGAAGGATGTGGACTTGCCAACAAAGAAGAAAGTGATTTTTGCAGATTTGGTTAAAGGGTGGAGCAATTAAGCTTTGATGACGGAATTTGTGTCAAGGTGGAGATTGTTAGGATTTTCACCCAATTCCTAATTAGATTTGGATTAGGATTTTTCTAGAGATTTTTGATTGGTGGAAAAGAATCCTAATAGGAAAGAGATTCTTGGAGTCCAAGTTTGTGTTAGTATAAATAAACAGTTTCTGTTTAGTTTTTTGTGTGTGAGAGAGAATCTGTCAGATTGAGAGAGAAAAAAAACTGTGATAGCTTTTTATGTTGTTGTGAGAGAATCACCCATGTTGAGTTGATTAGATTGAGAGTTTGCGAGAGAGATTGTTATGATTAGTGATTGTATTTGATTGATTTGATAGTGCAGATTTGTAGCATAAGTCCATAAGAAAATTTTGCTTTGTTATTTCCGCTTTAATTATTTGTTTGGTTAATTCCTGGGATATCCGAAGTTACAACATAGGATTTGGGATTAATACAGTTTGGGGGGGGGGGGGTTTGTAAAGGTTATACAAATTTATCTACACTAATATGAGGTTTTCTAAAATTTTGGGGGGCCATGGCCCCCCAAGGTTCTTTATAGGTCCGCCCCTGAGACCAGCTTGTATGGGCCACATGGCCAACCAATGGACAAATCAATTACGAAGGATATTGTCGTGGGTAAGCTCTAACAAATCTAACCTTGCAAGTATCAGCTTCCATCGGGAGGGGAATTTAATAGTTTACTGTAAAACTTTACGTGGAGCAAAAATATCTTAGGCCGCTAGTGGCTCCAAATAACAAATGGAATTTGAAAACTGATTGGTTTAGTGGATAGACTTGATACTATGCATCTTGCGGCTGTCAAGATTTCATTCATACCAACTCAATTTTATCTCTCCTTTTACATCCTTTTTCCTAATTTGGCAAAGATATAGAATTTTTAACATCGAAAATTTTACAAGGTATCAAATTTAACAAGATCCATATGTTCGAGTAATTATGCCAATTTTTTTTTAGGAATATTTATCAATCATTTCAAAGTACTCTAAATCTTGATCATCTCTTTCTATGTTAATCTTTTTTAGGAATATTTAAAAATAAAATTTGTTTCGTAGTAATGAACGTAGATAAATTTATCAAGAATGGGTGCCAAGTGAATTTTATGAATTATTAAAAGCATGGTGGGGTCTCCGACATGTAAATTGTATCTTGTCATATTAGTTGAAAATATTATTTTGGCTTTCTCTATTATAATTTTATATATTATGGCCTCTACTGACAAGTTGATGAATGTAATGTATTCGACATATTCATGCAAAGCCGCCATCGCCATGCATGCATGCTGCAATTTTACCTCTATATATATAGAGGTGACTATACACACTCTAATTCCATCCCCAACTCTAAATATCAATTGCATTTCATTTGCTTCTATTGCTAGTTTCAAGATGGAGTTTCGCTTCCTTCCTACCTTGGTTATAGCTTTCATTGTGAGTATAATATTTATGTTCATTTTTGCACATTAATTCAAGTAAATTCAAGTCTTGTTTATTGTCAATCACATATCGATTTCTCAACATCGCTAATGGCTATATATGAGTGCAGCTTGCGATTGCAATCACCCATGCTGCTCTGCCAGGAGAGATGTATTGGAAGTCTGTGTTCCCAAACACTCCAATGCCAAAAGCCTTGAGAAATCTTTTACTACCTGCAGCTGCAGGTTAATTTTTTTTTTTTATTAATTTTCAGACCCTTTCTTGCATACTTTCGCTTCTACTGTTATTTTTATTTTCATACTTTGTGCCTTTTTGGGGACCATGAATATGCAGATCCGGACAGTGAATTTAAAGGTAATAAATATACTTTTTGTTAGAGCCAAGCTGGTTTACTACTAAAGAAACGCCTCATATTGGGAATACATATTTTGACAAGAAAACTGGGTTTACTCTAATTCGGACTTACTTACATATATATATTGGGTCCACAAAAGCGCGACTGAGTTTTTTATAGTTTAATATCCAAATTGCCCTTAAACTTCTGAAAATATGTCAAATTCAATTCTGAAATTTTATTGAAACATTTTGCATCCTCAACTTTTTTTTTTTAACTATGTTTAGTCACTCTTAGAGCTGGCAAAATGAACCCGAAATCCGAAATCCGTCCGAACCCGAACCCGAAATTACCCGAATTGACTAGAAAAGTCAACGTCCCGAACCCGCCCGAACCTGAAATTACCCGAACCCGAAAATACCCGAACCCGACCCGACCCAAGCCCGATATCAAAATAATATTAAAAAAATCAAGAATTATTTATAAAATAAAAATTTTTCATTATTATTTAGAAAAAATCACATTTCTTCCTTTTAATATTAAATAAAGCTATTACATATATAAATAAATAAGTCCAAGTTCTTTATAGGTTCAATTAAAGGTCCATTAACTTTTAATTTGTTTAATCTAAGACTTGCATTTTGATGATTTGTTTAATTTAATACTTAATGTGTTTTAATTTGCTTCAATTTAGTATTAATTAGCATTAAATAGTTTAAATTAGTGTTGAACTATATGTATTTTATATTTAATTCAGTTAATTTAAATGTTGCACACAATACACAACTTAATAATTGTCGGTGGCATTGTCTTTCCAAAGAAGAGTTTTCGCTTTTAGCAAGTAGGATCATTTTCTTCTTGAGACCTTTTACTTTTTTTCATCATGTGGGAGTTTCTGAATGTCTCTAACGATGAGACAGTTCTTTCCTTAGTATTTTTTAACAATTACTCAATCTTTATATATGTTTCCTCCTTCCTCCGTTCCAAAATAACTGTCGTTTTTTGGATGAATGTGGTCTTAGGAATATATTGATTATCATGTTATATTATATACTCGATCTTATCATATTATAATTATCAATAAACTTATAGTAAAATAAAAGATAAACAATTATTTTTCTTTTAAAAAAAAAGCTTGCATGTTGAATCAGGATGAACCAGAAATTCAATCGGACTCTGAATATCGAAAGTGAACCCGAATCCGAAATACCCGAACCCGAAAAATCCCAAACCCGAAAATACCCGATCTCGAAAATACCTGAACCCGAAGTACCCGAACCCGCCCGAACCCGGCCAATTGCCAGTTCTAGTCACTCTTGTTGACGGTAGCTAATTCAATACATATATGCAAAACTTAAATATGAAATCGCATCCTAAACATGTAAAAGTGTCAAATTGCACTTCTATTTTGAACATATAGTCCTTGTCTTAAAAAGGTATATATGGATAGTTAACAGAATTTTTATGTGGCAACACGTGACTAATTGTTTTTTCACCAAAAAGATTGACGGGATTGGAAAAATAAATGTTGGTTGTGCAAAATGATCACTTTTAACAAGTTTAGATTGCAATTGGTGTATAAATTAGCATTTTTAGTTTTACTAGTCTTCGCTTCCACGTGCGTTGCACGTGATACTTTAAATTATATAAAGATTAAAATCTTAAGCACACTACTAATTTTGTCCTAAAAAATTATATTATTAGAGATGACAAAATTTCATCCGAGTGTGGGTATTCGACTCGACTGCCTGAAACCGAACCAGATCCAACTCGATTCGACGAAAAAATCCGCTCAATTCGAAACCAAAATTATTTGACCCCAAATCATTAATGACCCGAACTCGATCAACCCGAAATTACCTAAATCGAGATTAATTATATTTAAATGACCAGAATCCGGAAAAGACCTAAACCTGAAAATTAGAGGCTAAACTAGAGGCTCAAACCCAAAATTATTGGAATCATATGACCCAAAACCGAAAAACGGCCAAACCAAAAATGACCTAAATCCAAATGACCCGACATTTGAGCGATCCAAACTCAAGCCAACCTAAAACCAAAAATTAACCGAACCCGTATAACCGAAAATTTCCTTAACCCGAAACTGAACCCAAATCCAACCCGACCAGTCCATTTATATATACATTGGGTTTTACCATCAAAGTAACAAAAGAAATTATTCCACACAAATAAAAATATTAACAATGTATAAAACAACAAATTTAAACCCACAACAAAGTTGTATTTATCAAGAAAAAAATAATTATAAGTCAAATAAAATAATTACACGTTAGGAAAATAACAAATTTTAATCATAATACATTGAACTATCAGATAGAAAATGTCAATCACAATTACTTTTTAAATTAAAATGGTAAAAATAAAAAAAAAATTATATAAAATATTGAATTTAATTAAATGAAAATAGAGTTTTTAGTAGAATAAAGTTGTATATTAGAAAAAATTTTAATATATCCAAATTTTTTGGTAAAAATAAAGTAATTATAAAGATATTAGATTTAATTAAATGAAAATAGAGTTTTTAGTAGAATAAAATTGTATATTAGAAAAATTTTTAGTATATCCAAATTTTTTGGTAAAAAGAAAGTAATTATAAAGATATTAGATTTAATTTAATTGAATAAAAATATAGTTTCTAGTAGAATAAAACTATAATAGTTAAGTAAGGGCATTTAAGACAATATATTTGAAAAATAAGGGTACAATAGGCAATTCAAAAGTTTCTCAAAACTCGTACTTTTATATATAGTATAGATAAGGAGTTTTTTTTTTTGAAAAATTTATAAGGAGTTTTAAATTAAAGCATTATTGATTTTCTTTTCTCTTTTATCTTTTGACATTATTAAATTTTTTTAATAAAGTTATCGTCAATTACAGTATTTCTTTTCACTTGGTATATATTCTATACTTTTATTATATAGATGTTCTTGCAAATCATTTTAGGAACTAAGAACATGTTGGTTGACATGTTTAATGGGTATAGAGCAGGAGTCATGACTACTTACAGTTACAAATCTGCATATCTAAGCAAAGAATTTAAAGGTGTATATCTTAACAATCAAGCTTGTATGAGTATATAATATAT